>JAOXJP010072623.1:0-15248 GCA_025762735.1 Platanus orientalis
TGGCAAAGGATGTCAAATTGTCGTTCCAGCTCATTTATTGGCAGCCCATAGTCTTAAGTGAATGGATAAAAAATGCTAACCACTGCTCTTTGTCAGGAGGCAAGCACATCAGCGCCGAAAAGTGAATATATGACCCCCAAAAAAGTGAAAAATCACTTTTCAATGCCAATGTATCCACCCTCAACAAGGAGCAGTGATGAGTGTTTGTTAAGGAAAGCGTTCATAAATCAATCCCATATTCTTAATGTTGTATCTCAGGTTCTATGGTCCTCTATCCCTCTGTCTTGGCTAGAGGACTCTTTGAATTATGATTGTAATCCTCTTAACAATTTCCGACTGTCCTTTATATGTTTTTTATAATATATATATCATGTAATTTTCAACTTGAGATCAGCTTATCTCCATCGTTTAATGGAAACTAGAAGGAAGATGTAATTCACATGCTTTTTAAACATGGGATATCTCTTGGCTTTCACCAATGACAAATTCCTTTTCATGGTTTTCTCTTATTGAGAATCTTTGATAAGAATTAAGTCATGGCAATGCATTAGTGAGTTTTAATCACAGCATATTAGAACTTACCAAGGACGTGTTTGTGGCTAAGGTTTTTTTAATGGTTCAAAATGAACTCATTCAGATTTATGCTAATTTGTTACTAAAATTAGAAATGAAGTCATAATAATAATAATAATAATAATAATAATAATAATAATTATTATTATTATTATTATATAAAATTAAATGATATATGTCATCATTCATATTTTGGTGATGAATGAAAATCAATGCATTAGTATATCAATATGAATCTAAATGAGTTCATTACCAACTAATACATTATGGCTTTAAATGCCTTGAGAATTTGAAATGAAATGATTTCATTACTGGTGGCTGCCAAACATGGCATAGAGCAATTATCTTATCGTATTAAGATTTCAAATTTAGCCACAAATTTTTTAAGTATATTTTTTTTATTGAAAATAAAAATATAAGGGTGAGAAAAAGAGATTCAACAATATTGTGGATAAAGAAGTTGACTACAAATGTAATTCTCTTATTAAGGGTGTCTGGCCCGGAAAATTGATGGGTTAGACCAAGCTAACTTCAGCTTGGGCTGAGTTTGGGTCTAGTTTTTAGGCTCGAAGTTTTATTCAGGTTAAGTTCAAACAGTCTCACTTTCAACCTGAACTCAGCCTGATCCTAGCCAACCCAAAATAGTAATCTAATATAGCCCAACCCAGCCCAAAATTGGTATAGCTTATCCCAACAAATATTGAACAGTTTTGAGTCCATCATCAGCCCACATTTAACTAATTAAGAATATTTTCATATTTTTTTGGTACTAGATTTTCAAAGTATTTAAGGGTAATTATGGACCCATCGTCAGCCCAAATTTTATAAGAGCTTTAAGCTTGAGTGGTCCGAACTCAGCTTTTGAAATGGGCCAAGTTTGGGCTTAGGCTTACAACAGCCCGGCCCATCCTGGTCCGATTGACAACCTTACTTCTTACCCATATAGTCACACAAGCCTCCCCCTAGGTCTTAATATTAACCATCATAATACGACCAATTTACAGCCATTTTGTCTTGATAGTTTAATCAACCGATTCACTTTTTTTAATTATTAAACTAGTTTGGTGGGTAAAGAAGTTGACTACGAAAGTAACTCTTTTATTACCCATATATAGTCACACATGCCTCACCCCTAGATAAATCATTTTACAAATATAATATTTCTGCATAATATGATCAATTTACAACCATTTTGCCTTGAGAATTTGATCAACTGATTCTCTTTTTTTTTTATATAATATTAAAGTAGCTCTTTATTATTATTTTATTATGACAAATCATTTTACAGTGATAATATTTCTAATATTGCAAAAAAAAATAAATCACATTGGATATAATTTATGGAGGGAAGCGTTTACTATACAATATTGTTGCAACCAAGATAAATTTAGCAATTATATATGATCTAAAATAATACGCCTCATGCACGTACTTATTGATTGATTTACCAATATAAAAGATTTTACCAATTCTTATGTTGCAATAAAGGGACATTTAGTCCTTTTGGATGATCATGACCACTTGATTAATGGAATTTCTATAGATGGTTTGAGAACAGTTCTTTCTTTTTTTTTTTTTCCTTTCACGCTATATACATATATATATATCAAAGAATTATGAAATTATTTTTTTTCCAAAAAAAAGTAATATTTGACAAATTCAGAAATAGAACATTTCTAATGACTAAGTGTAACCAATGGGAAGATAGTTGAAATTAATGAAAGGCATGTGTGCGTGTGCGTACACACACACACACACACACACACAGCATGCGGTCCGGAGCTAGGCTGCACAGGCCAGGAAATCCGATACACCATCACGTAATATATATACATAAATGTTTATTTATATATAGATTATACGCTTGTAAACGTTATAGCATGATATTTGCTAGGGTAATGTACAAATGCCTAGTGTATATTAACGACAAGATTTTAATTAATCTATTTACAAATTCTAAATATTTCATGCTAGGCTGGCTTAATTACCAATGCTCCACAGTTGGCCTGTTTCCACTCCCACTTTTACAATGGAGAGTTGGAAGCTTCTTTTGTTTGGATGGAGTATGTGTTGACGGGACAGACTCACGCGTGAGTAGGGTAGTGGGCTTACCTAGGCCTAAGTAGAGCATTTTGTGACCACACCAAAGGCTGACATGTGATATGAATAGGGTTCAAAGTGTCAAAAAAGTGTTCATTTCAAAAACTTGGTGTCCAAAAGAAGGCACCAAATTCAGAACACATTATATGTCAGTGGGTAGTGCACGACACATATGGTCACCTCAATTTTTGTCGCATAACATTTGCTCCTAGGTGGCGAGGCCCAAGTGGAGTCGGTGCCTCTTAAGGCTCTACCATTGAAGTGGTCATTAACCAAAAAGACATTGAGGTCAGTTCAACTGAAAAATTAATCGATGTTTCTAATGATCTATCTACCAAAAAATAAAAAATTCTAATGGTCTTGATTAGGGATGGTAATGGACTGCCCAGCCTGACAAACCCAGAAGCTTGGCCCAAATTTAGAGCCAGGCGTAGTCTGGCCTGTAGCATAATGGCCTTGTGACCCCGGTCTGTTCCAACCTTGATAAAAGTGGGCTGGGTATGTGCTAGTCAGAATGCAGTTCAATCTGGTCCAGGAATGGTTTTTACTATGTAAACATGTGCTTTTGCACATATATGACACATAAATTCTCATGTGACCACGGATTTTCCCTAATAGAGCCATACATGACACCCCTTAAAACCGGGAGTTTTAGGACCTTAAGCCCAAAACTGGTTCAAATACTGGATAAGATTAAGGCTATTAACAAACAGAACCAAAGCTCAATTTTGCAGCTTGCAAACTGAGCCAGAGCATCAAGCTCAACTACTCTTTTGCTAAAGAAGCTTTAAACAAGTTGAGAATGCACTCTGCTTGTTAAGATATTATATTATATTTAAAAAATTATCCAGATATAAAATATAATGAGCTTATATACCAAATTTTATTGTAATTTCTCTCTTCTTCTTCTTCTTTTTTTCATTTTTGGCCCGGAATTAGTGGGCGGGTGTGCCAGTGTCACATTGGCACGAAGTCTAGGCTTTCTTACTACCCCATGTGCCAGAGCAAACAACAGATAGACCGACAAAGAGTTTTTCAGTCGTTTGTCCAACTATCGAATTTAAGTAATTCAAACGATTTGAGAAGGAGGATTCTTCCTTCCAAATGAGGTCCGTTTGCCTTGTTAGAATAAGGACTTCACCACATTTTGTACTATAATAGCAATGACATAAAAAAAAAAATGAACTGAAATAAACAAGCATGAATTAATTAACATGAAAAACATATAGCTCTGGTAGAATTCAACTGAAAATGCATCATCATCCTTTCAAGATATCAAACTGATAGATGGTAGACCGGAATCAAATTTTGGGGGCTGGAATTGCAAATATGAACTTCTAGAAGTTCACAAAAACGATTGTCATTCAACCAACGAATCCTTGCTAGGTTACTGATAAATTACTAACAATAATGGATACAACAAATTGGAAACAAAGTAAAACCAAGATTAAACCCAATATGGGTGAATAAAAAGACTGGTCTTTGATTGATTGATGATTGAGAGCCCCCTTCCTTCTTCCTTTCATCCTTTATTTATAGGCTTTTGGTTCACCAGTCATGGCCAACTTCCCCATGTTCGCACTTTAAGTTTATGGGAGAAATGACTACTTCTCTTCTACTCTGTTCCTATAACAGACCTTCTATCGTGGCAGTATAGGACACTTTATGCACTAACCACTTCTTCTTGATTCACTCAATCATGATTCTAAAAGTGATCCCTTCATGTCGCCAGAACTAGGTCCCACCAGTAATCTCCATTTTTCATCCTCATCTAAACTTAGGGCTGTCAACTATCCGCCTAAACATTCGTATACGATTCAATTAAGGCAAATACGGATGCACCTATATCCGATTTGTTTAAATATTCGATTTGTTTAATAAATATTTGATTATAAACAAATTAAATGTGGATATGTGTACATCTGCTTTGATTAATATTCGACCATTTAATGTATGTATATATATAATTTTTAAATTTTTTATACCTAATCAATGGCTTTGTGGGTGAAGGTTTATTGTGATTGATACCCCTTATAACATGATGAATAATATATTAGTAAATAAATAAGATGAAAGAAGGCTGTTATGCTAAATGTAATAAGATTATGAGAAATAAAACCCTAATGTATTTTCCTCTTCTTTTGTTTATTTGCCTCGGTCATTCCATTAAGCAAACACATGGAGAAGACTATGAATCCGACAGTTGGCAACATCAATGGTGGCAATGTTAAGAGAGCAAGACAATGACGAGAAAGAAAAAACAAGTAAGTTTCTTCTTCTTTCCATCTTCCTCTTCTTTCTCGTTTTTTTCCCTCTACCTCGTTAGGGGCCATTTACAGTGTCTAAGGTTTTTCTTTTCATTTTTTCCCCACTAGACTAGAGACAGGAGTAAGAGATGACAACTTCTTCGTTCAAAAATGGTCTCAAGAGACAAGGAGTTAGAGACGACAAGCTTTCCGACTGAAAATGGTTTTCTACACACACAAAAAAAAAACCAAATTCTTTTTTCAAGCTTTTGCAAGAGACGAGTCATTATTCTTCTAATTCTTCTTACTCAAAGGACAACGACATGTTGGATTTTTTCTCCTTTGTAGCGTCTCTTCTTTCCCTTCTTCACTGTGTCTATGTGTTTTTTTTTTCAATTAAAAATCTTGTCGAATATTCAAATTTGCATTTGATATTCATCCAAGTCAAATGTGTCAGCACCTAATTTTGGCCTAGGGACTCTTTAAATGGGCAACACCAGTTCTTTAGAATAGTCCTTAGGTATCTTTGAAAACCAAAGTAATTAGACAAACTCCCATTTTTAGGCCATTCAGGTTATTTCCTAATTTGACATTCTAAACCCTCGATTTTTTTCGAAGATCTTCGTTAGACCCATTATCCTATCTTTCCTTCCAATCTCGTAGATTGTCCCAAGTTCGATCATATCTATACTGGAAATTAAGATTTTACCCCTCATCAAATGTGGTCCACCAAATCTTGTTGTACAAGCATCGAACAGTCTATTGGATGTTGTAAATGTGTCTAGAGTGGTTCAAAACCTTGAAATAGAGTATTTGATCATCAAATTTCATCATATCATGTTTAGACGAATCTTGACCATTGATTTGAAATCTTTCAAAATTTGTTCAAAATACACCTTAAAATGATCAATCTGACATCATAAATGCGTTCAGAATGTCCTAAATCTTTGAAACAGAGTGTTCGTTCATCAAAATTCATTGTTTCAAGTTTCGACGAATCTTAACCCTTGATTTGAAATCTTTCAAATTCTAAGCAAAGTAATCATTGGATGGTCAATCGAACACTATAGATGGATCCGGGATGCCTCTAACCCTTGGGGTACTAGAAGCAACCTTCAAAGTCCATTCCTAAGCCTTCATTGCACCGTACCAATTTGTGACTGTCCGATATGGTACTTTGCGATTTCAAATTTAAAATCGGACCCCACCATAATGATCAGCACCATCGATTTAGCCAGTCCGATTAAACCTGATAATTTTGAATCAATAGATTCTCAAGTAGATCCCCCAAGTTACGATATCCCACAATACATAAAAATAAGTCCATTTTCATGACACATGGTGTGATTTTGTCTAATTATGAAGAAAAATCAAATATGATCAAATCATAATTCAATTCAAATAATATCAATAAGAATAAGATCAAATAATCCAAAATCTAATAAATAATTCAATAAAAATAAATAAAATAAAATAAAAATCTTTCTTAAATATCTCATTCCCAAATTCTATATAAAGCCCATTTCCCATGTTAAAACTCACAGTCGGAAAAACCCGAAGACCACCCTATCTCTCGCACGATCAAAAAAACCCTAAGATCCATCTTCTCATATGGCTAAACCTTTCTTTCTCCCTCATCTCTAAGCTCTCGTAGAACCGAGAAGCATATCCCTTTTTCTCTTTATCTTTCAACTTTATTCTCTTTCAAACCTTATACATCATCACGGTTGGACAACCCTCAAGGTTCGCGTCTGACATTCTCCTTTAGAGTCGAATCAAGAGATAACCAGCCCAGCTGAAAGCTCTCTTCCTTCTTTCTCTCCACTCCCTCTTTCTCCTAGGCGTTAAAGGATAGGAAGGTGTTGCACGAGTTATTAAAAAAGGTATCCCTTGTTCAAAGTGTGCAACATGGGAGGTGTAGTCCTCCACTTATCATTATACTTTTTTTTTAAGACAGAAGTTCATTTGATCTTTGTGTGTAAATCACAATGTTATGGTAGTGTTCAATTGCTAAAAATCTCAAGCATACATATATATTTTTATTTTTTTAAAGGGATTTTATGGGTTTTACTCATGTGTTGGGCTGATTCTGGAAGATGAACTTTGGCTAGCTGGAGTCTTTTTTTTTTAATTTTTTATAATGGACATAAGAACATACATAAGATTTCTTTCTTGAGCAGCCACCACCATTGTTATTGGTTTACGTGTTTTGAGAGCACCACTCACATATGCAATTATTTTTCCTTCATGTTATTATATTTTGTTGCCATTTTTTTATTATTATATATTTTTTTCTGCTCTTTGTTTCCCTTTATGAACCAGAGTTGAAAACTAAAATGGGTTGTTCTTTATATAACCGCCTCTCATCTCCCTTCTCTAGATATAGTGAGATCCCAACATCTTCCCCCCTGTGAAGCTGACATTTTGTCACCATGCCTAAGTGTTGGTTATGGAATCCTTCATCAATAGGCTTAGGTCCATAGAAATTTGGTCAAACTAAAACTTCATCTTGTCAACCTGAATTGGTTTTGTATTTTTTATTGTGCCTTCTCGTGATTTTCACCTCTCCTTAGGATCATGAAATTTCGACTCTGACAAATTGTTTTAAGAATTTTTCATTATTCAAAAACTTGGAGATCCATATAAAACACCGTCCTCATTATTCGGTTTTCAATTACTCTTCACCTCCATAAAACAACATTTCAAGCTGTAGCATCTTATTTAAAACCCAGAGTAGTTAGGACAAGAAAACAAGTCTTAGTTGGATACCTCCGAGACAATAAAATTTCAATAAGTGGTTTAGTGTAGATGGGAGCATCATACACAATCTGTAGGTCTTCTAGATTTTCTTCATAAGATTGTTAGATGTCACCATGGGAGGTAGGCAGGTTCTTACCTTAATCAACATCACTCACCCCGTCATTTCTTCGGTGTTTAGATTACATACTACTTAGATGTATTCCTTGATATCTGGACCATAGTTTGATAATGGTATTCTTTTTTAAGAAACCCAACACATTATGATGCTCCATTTTTTGGATTTAAGAAAAAGGTGCAGTGCCTGTAGATATGTTTTAACCAAAAAGAATCTGGTCCAACTACATCGGAAAGCCCATTTACATCTAGGGCTGCTACTATTATCCTACAAAAATGTTATGTATTTTCTTATTATTAATTTTTTTTTTATTGTTCATTGTATATTAGTTGTCTTTTTCTTTCTTTTCTTTTTTTATCTTTTATCCCACCTTTCATTATTTGTAAGTATATTGAGTTTTTTTTTTTTTGTATAATTGGTTGTCTTCTGTGTTGATCATTGATTTTATCATGTAACTAACTCTCCATGGTTTGTTTGATCACAAATAAAAGGGAATTATGATACTTTCCATAACTTTATTTCTTTCATTAACTATTATATTTTCTTTATCAAATAACATGTAAAGTAGATGATTTTTTTTAGATAACGTGTTTTCATACACAATGCACATACCTACACTAATTAGTAGGGCAACCCACATGCACATGCATGGCACGCATGTTTAAAATAAAACACCCCAATGAAAACACTATACATAAAATTATAAGCTCTATGTTTGAATTGGTTTAAGTAGAAATCACTTATGCAGGTGGATAGAGGTGCCTAACACCTTCTCTGATCCACAATCGAACCAATTACCCAGAATCTCTGAATCGACCAGTTTGAAAAGGAATCAGACATTTCAAAAGAATTTTAAAATAAAATTATTTTGTTTTTTTTTATCAAATATAGATGTCTAGTCACATCTGTAAAAAATCCTGGTGACAACTTCAAAACCATTGTGGGTTAGGCCCGTGATGAGTGGACCACTTTTTGAAGAGGTTCACTCGTTGTACAAAAATTGAGGCCCATTGATTGCGAATTCATTTTCCAACATCCGTCGAATATCATATGTGAATTTAGATGTCTCTATTTCTAAACAGAGTCAAAGATGGACGTGTCAATATCCGCTTCGAATTTTCTCCGTTTACAGTCCTATCTAAACTTTCTCGTGCCATCATATTTTCTCTTTTGGGGCCCATAGACCACGCCAACATCGTCCACTTCAGATTTTCTTTTTCGGCTCAAACACTTGTATGTCTATCTTTTGCACCTATATAACACATAAATACGCGTGTGACCACGGGTTTCCCTAATAGAACCATACATGATGCCCCTTAAAACCTTACCTAAGACTGGTTCAAATACTGGATGGGATTAAGTCTATTAACAAGGCAAAGCGAGCCAGAGCCTCAAGCTAAACAACTCTTTTGCTAAACAAGTTAGAGGGCACTCTGCTTATTAAGATATTATATTATACTTAAAAATTTATCCACATATAAAATATAATAAGCTTACATACCAAATTTCATTGTTAATTTTTATCTTCTTTTTTTTTTCCCCATTGTTGGCCGGAAATTAGTGTGCGGGTGTGTCAGTGTCTCCATTGGCATGAGGTCCAGGCTTTCCTATAACCCCATGTACTAGAACAAACAACAGGCAGATTGAAAAAGGGGTTTTCGGTCGTTTGTCCAACTACCAAATATAAGTAATCCAAATGATTTGGGAAGGAGGGTTCTTCCTTTCAAATGAGGTCCTTTTGCCTTGTTAGAACAAAGACTTCACCACATTTTGTACTATAATAGCAATGGCATAGAAAGAAATGAACTTAAATAAGCAAGCATAAATTAATTAACATGAAAAACATATAGTTTTGACAGAATTCAACTGAAAATGCATCATCATCCTTTCAAGTTATCAAACTAACAGATGACAGACCATAATCAGATTTTAGTGGCTTGAACTACAATTATGAACCTCTAGAAGTTCACAAAAACGATTGTCATTTGACCAATGAATCATTGCGAGGTTGTTGATAAATTACTGATAGTAATAGGCACAACAAATTGGAAACAAACTAAAACTAAGATTAAACCCACTGTGGATGAATTAAATGATTGGTTTTTTATTTCAATTAATTTTTTATTTGATAGGTAGACTGGTCTTTATTGATTGATGATTGAGAGCCCCTTTCATTCCTCCCTTCATCCTTTATTTATAGGCTTTTGGATCACCAGTTGTGACCAACTTCCCCATGTTTGCATGTTTATGGAAGAAATGACTATTTTTTTTTCTTCTACACTGCTTAAGGGTATCAATTGGATTGGGCTGGCCCGATGCATGACATGTCCAGCCCAAAAAATAGTCAGGTTGGGCCAAGGTAACTTCGGGCTGGGTTGAGTTTGGGCCCAAATTTTAGGCCCAAAGTTTTATTCGGGCTGAGTTCAAGTAGACTCACTTTCAGCTCGGCCTGGCCCAAAATTGATATAGCTTAGTCCACCAGATATAAGACAGTTTTGGACCCATTATAAGCCCAAATTTGACTAATTAGGCATATTTTCAAAGTATATAGAGATAATAAAGAGCCATTATTAGCCTAAATTTTAAAATGAACTTTAATAATCGATTTTTTTAAAGGAGCTTTAAGTTTGAGCATACCTGAACTCGGCCTAAAGCCCATGATTTTAGAATGGGCTAAGTTCGGGCTGACTACCTTGGGCTAAGTTTGGGCTTAGTTGGGCAGACTTTGGCCCAGCACTGCCCAGCCCGACCTAATTGACAATCTCAACTCGGCTCCTATAATAGACCTTTTGTCATGGCAGTATAGGGCACTTTATGCACTAATCACTTCTTCTTGATTCACTCAATCGTGACTCTTTTCTAAAAGTGATCCCTTCATGTCACGAAAACTAATTCCCACCAATCACCTTCATTCTCTGTCATCATCTAAACCTTCTCACACCATCATATTTTTTCCTTTCAGGGTATGCCAACATCATCCACGTCAAATTTCCTTTTTCAGTGTAAACATCCGTATTTTTATCTTTTGCACATATATGACACATAAATACTCATGTGACCATGGGTTTTCCCTAGTAGAGCCATACATGACACCCATTTAAACCTTACCTAAGATTGGTTCAAATACTGGATAGGATTAAGGCTATTAACAAATAGAACCTAAGCTCAAATTTGCAACTTACAAACAGAGCCAAAAGCCTCAGGGTTAACAATTCATTTGCTAAACAAGCTTTAAACAAGTTAGGGCTTAGGAGTCCACTCTACTTGTTAAGATATTATATTATAATTAAAAAAATTATCCAAATATTAAAAATAATAAACTTACTTTCCAAATTTTATTGTTACCGTATTTTTCTTCACGGGCTTAGAAATTTGGAGTTGGTATAAATACAAAACCGCAACTTAGGCTTAGGTGACCTTGCCAAATTAAGCTTGAGCCTGGCATACCTTTGATATGAGCCTAAGCTTATAAATCCTTAACGAGCTTGAGCCAAATTGGAGCCAGCCCAAGACTCTTGAACTCCAAGGAGTTGGGCAAAGCTCGTCTTGTTGATAGCCCTAGTTTGAGCCTTACATGCACAAAATGGTGCTTTAACTACACAAAATTGACTAATACAAGGGTAGAGTATGGAATGTTTGATCTCTCTCTCTCTCTCTCTGTCTCTGTGAATTAGAATTATGTTTAAGAAGCAGATTAGGCAGTACAAAACAAATTCTCAGTGAGTTAGAGGATCATGTCGATTAAATGATTATTATGTATGAGGGTCAGCCACACAAATCTCGTTTCACCATTCATAATGTATCTGGGGATTAAAGCATGGTTTCCATCCCGAACTATTACCTTTATCTTCTTACCATCCCGGGATTTGTCGCTAGGATTATCGAGGCCATGTTCCGCAATTTTCTTTGGAATGATGAGGTAGATCATCACTGTTACCACCTCGTGGATTGGAATTCCATTTGTAGGCCCCTGGGTTGTGGGGGTCTTGGTGTGTGTTTGATTAGAGAGCATAATAGGGTTTTACTGGCTAAATGGCTGTGGAGATTCAGGGTCGAGTAAGAGAGTTTATGGTGTAGAGTGGTAGTGGCTAGATTCAAGGAGTACTCTTATTGGGAAGCCAAGGAGGTGCGGGTGAGACATGGTTGTGGTATGTGGAAGTTCATCTAGAATTTGTGAGATAGATTATGGAGCTACATTCATTTTGATATAGGGTCCGGGAAGGAGATTTTCTTTTAGGAGGATAAATGGATTGGAGAGGTTCCCCTGAAGATGGCTTTCATAAACCTTTATTCCTTAGTTATGAATCCTAGAGGGATGGTGGTTGATTTTTTTGATGTGTCTGTGAATAGCTGGTGTCTGAGTCTCAGTAAAAATATGAATGATTGGGAGGTGGAGGATTTAGGGAGGATGCTTGGGTTAGTAGAAAGGTATAAGCCAAACTTGTCTAGTAGGGATAAGTAGGTATAGACTCTCTCAAAAAAATGTAAATTCACCCCGAAGTCACTTTATCTAGAGTTGGGGGGATTTAGGGTTAGGTCTTTTCCTCTTAGTGGCATTTGGAGCCCGGGTATTCTGTCTAAAGTGGCATTCTTTATGTAGATTTTTTTTTTTGTTGATAAAATTCCCACCCTTGACCACCTATAGAGTAGGGGATGAAATTTAGCTAATAGATGTAGTTTGTGCCTGGAGGAAGAAGAGTCGGTGGATCATCTTTTTCTTCATTGTGATATGGCCTTTGTAGTTCGGAGTTTCTTCATCTCCCATCTTCGTATTTCTTGGTCTTTCCCTTCCTCTTTCTGTGATATTATTAAGAGGTGGTGGATCTGCAAGTTGGAGGGCCTCCTGGCTACTATTTGGTCTTATCTCCTGAGGTGGTTTGTTGGGATATTTGGAAGGAACGGAACTTCAGGATCTTTAAAGACAAAGCTAGGGGTGTGGAGGAAATCATTTTCTATATTCATGGCATCTTGCTAGAATGGGTTGCTATTCGTCTTGATTTCGAGGATGAGGCTTGGGATTACCTTTGGAGAGAGTTGTAGTTCATAGTTTTTGTTGGGTGACTGTTGGGGTTTTTTTTCCGCTTTGTTTGGCTTTTGTTTGTGTGGGTGGTTGGCCTCTCACCTTCTTGGTGACTGGCCTTTCTTCTTTTTTCTTTTGTTTGTGCTCTTTTTGCTCCGTTTTTCAATAAAGTTTCATCTTTGCCTTTCAAAAAAAAATCTTTTTCTTTCATTACCTTAATTTATAAAGTCATCTAGACTTGCCTTTCTTTTTTGTGAGTGTATATATTTGGGCTTAGTATCGGACCAAAATTTAGACAGGCTTGATTATATGGTGCTAAGCTTGGCCCAGTAATTGTATTGTAAACTATTGCCAATGCCTAACTCATGGCAAGCACAACCTATGGATCCACCCTGTTAAGGACTTCAGGGCCTTTGTGATAACAAAAGTTGGAACTTGGGATCATTTTGTTATTAAATGTAGACACATCATCCTTCTTTAAATTAATGTATAATTACTTGTTGGGCTTCTAAGTTCAAATGTATTTCCCCTTCTAATGAAGGCAAGGTTGTCAACTATTCGGCTAAGCATCCATATTCGATTTGCATTTGATTTAATTAAGGCAAATATGGATGCATCTATATCCAATTCGTTTAAATATTCGATTCATTTGATAAATATTTGACTATAAATGAACCAAATACGAATATGGATACATCCGCTCCAATTAATATTTGACTGATTATATATATAATTTGGTATATCATTATATGAGAGAAATAATGATGGAATCAATTCTCTCTCACCTAGTCTTGTCTTGTCTTTTGTTTATAAGGCAACACAAAGCCTTAAGATGTTTTATGTGCAAGAGCCGATTCCAATGTGCCATTATATATGTTATTTATCTCTCATGAGGAAATGATATTTAGGTAAATAAATATCATTCTGTAGATGATTTGAAGGAATCAAAAGCCCTAATGTTGGGGTTTAGTTAATTGAAGAGAGAAGAAAACCGAGGCAGAGAGAGACTGACCATAGGTCTCAACTACATAGTTTGATGATGAGATGGCCAAGAAAGAACCTGTGATCGCAAGTTTCACTTCCAGCTTCGATGTTTCCATTGTAGCAACAGGGTCTCCTTAGACAAACCCACCTAAGTTAATCAATGGGAATAATGAGTTCTTTTGTCTGGGTTTTATTCATTAGGCTACATAATCTGTATGAGTATGTTGGACTGGTATTGAAGAGTTTTTGTTTCATGATGTCAACGAAGAAGAGGAAGCCATTTGTGTGAATCCGCTTAAAAATATTGTAAATCCATTTGAAGCCCATAGTTGTCATTCTCATAAAAGAGTGTGAGGAGCTTCGATAACCCCTCAAAATATGTCACCATTCAAAATCTTAAGTTTTTGATAAAAAGCGTAATAAGGTATATTTGAATTTGTATCCAAAATTTGTTTAAATAAATGACTACGAATAAAGATTCTACTTTTATATTTGACTTTGCATCCGATATTAATTTGATTAACTAAACGAATACAAATACAGATGTACCTATATATGATTCGAATTCGTTTCGTTTACAGCCCTAAATGAAGGAGAGGAAATATGACATGTATCATCTACAGTTAAAAGGAAATGTCAATGCCAACTAGCATAGAGGAAATTTGCCAAAGCACGTATAAGAGATACTTTATTTTTAAGGGAGCAATTGTTCTATGACCAAAATTGGTGTGACCACATCAAGTTTTGACACGTAATGTGTAGGGGTTAAAAGTGTCAAAAAGAAGAGTTTAGTTCAAAAAGTGGGTTCCCCAAAAAGAGGCATCAGATTTAAAAACACGTGTCACTTTGTGTACATTACACCACTGATCACACTCATTTTGCCTAGGATCAAACCACACACTTATATGAGGTATTTATAGAAGTAACAGTGTCAAAAATATTTATTTCAAAATGAAGGTGTCCAAAAGGAGAAACAAAATTAAAAAATAAAAAGAAAAGAAAAGAAAAACACACATCATGTATCAGCCTGTAGTGCACGACACATGGTCACACCAATTTTGACCATTGAAATTTTCTCCCTTTTAACTTACCTTTCTCCCTATGTATCAACCTATGTGTGTGTGTTTATGAGGTCCTCAGTGGCATTGAAAGCTATGACCACTTTTGATGTCCACTGTGGGGTTCCCCTCTATCCACTGTGGAGTTCCCCTCTACATGTGTGTGTGTTTGTGCTTACTGAAAAAAAAAAAAAAAAAAAAAGCCTTGGACGAATAGTCCCACTCGGTGGGATAGAGTTGTGTGTGTGTTTACCGGGAAAAAAAATATAACAACAACAACAACAAACAGCTTTATCCCAACTATTTGGGGTCGGTTACATGAATCCTGTTCCGCTATTCCGCTCTGTTTAAAGCCTTATCTGCTGTTAAATTACAAGCTGCCATGTCCCTCT
>JAOXJP010072634.1:0-15247 GCA_025762735.1 Platanus orientalis
GACATGTGTGTTGAAATGGGTGTGGTATCCCTAGTTTTCTCCAGGTGAGCATTCTACCCTCTACCTTCTTTCTTCTTTCTCACTCTTTTCTTGGTTCTTGAATTCATCTTTCTTCTAGTTCTCTTGATTTCTATATGACATTTATAGTTTATCCTTAATTGTTGTGGGATCCTTTTAAAAGGGGTATCCTACATCATTGTTTCCATGTTTTTGATGTGTTGGAGACTTGGAGGTATACCAGTAACTATTGTAGTGACAAGGTGAAAGTTATACCAAATGTGCTAGAGCCATGGAGAGTAATCTTAGCATGGTTATGGTAGAAATAAGTCTCTGATAATAGTTTGCATCCTTTTATCCCTTGCTTTCTTATCATGAGCATATCCATTATAAAGACCCATAGTTTCCATAGGAAGTAACTAATGTGAAGATGATAAGTGTGTTAAAATGGTTTGTGTTCTCACTAAGATTTGGAGAAGTGACTTCTTGGTGTTGTGTCTCTTGGTTATCTATAGGTTGACAAGATATTCTTCACTGACAAATCTTTTTTCTTGTAAGATTTGGGAGTATGCATTTCTATCCAGTAGCTCTTAACTCTGCCAATGTTGACTTTTGCTTGTTGCTCGTCCCTTGCTAATGTCTTACCTCAACCAGGTGCTGATGTGGCTTGATACTTCCAAGGGATACCTTAGTTAATCCATTCTCTTTTCTCGTTCCACTCTGGTGATAATGCAGTGCATCAATTCCAGGAGATGCCCTAGCATAAGGTCAGAAAAAATTTCAGGATTCATGTTTTTAGTTGAATATGTGCTGTAAACTTTTTTTGGGCCTAGAGTGGTGTCTTTTGTCGACCGGATTTGAGGTTGGAGTTTACTGGAATATTAAAGTGCTATAGGGGATTATTGCGGATAACTAAAGGGCTTTCTGGCCTTTTTATTTTAAACATCCCTGGTGAAGAAATTTTCCACTGGGTCAACTTGGTATGATCGATTAGCACCAAGGGTCATACTTTATGCTACATATACAAGAAGGAACACTATCGTGTGGCAAACCAATTGGTAGAAGGATGTATCTCATGGCAGATATGTGCATCATGTGTATGACATAAATGGTGGCTGTTCATTAGATTATTCTTTGTAGCTTCACTGAACAGGTACAGATCTCTTTAAACAATTTCAGGTAGAGGCATAGCTTTCAGGATTCCTCGTGTTTAAGAAAACTTGCTAATATACTAGAAAATGTCATGGAATGGGGAGATGGCTAGAACTTTTTTTGATTATTTACTCTACCATTATCTGAAGATCACAACAGAAATATTTTCTCTTATAGGTCACCACACATACGTTACTTTTTTCTTTGATGGTGCTGAAAGCTGTTAGCTCCCTCGTTCAGTAGGATTTCTCTCCATGGTTGATCCTTGTTGAAAGCATGCCTCCACATTCTTAGTCCCTTCAAAACTATGATTCCTATACCCCTTCCAATGGGAGACCTGAGTCAACCTTAGTGAGGACAGTAAAACCTTTGTGGAATAAGTAGTTCATCACTTATGGAAGATTATTCAATTATGTATTGGGTATGGCTTGTGTTGGGCTGAATGCTTTGTTACATGGTACGTAGGAGAATTCTATAAATCAAGACCTTCTGCTGGTGCCTTCTTGCATTCATATTCATTATTCTTTGGAGGAACTTCCATGTATAATGGTAGCCATGAGAGTGTTCTTTATTTCAGGCTTCTATGATATTTTTTACATCTTCGGGTCTATGGTTGATATCACATTTTTTAGGGGGACTATCTGATCATTTAGGTGGGGTCTTCTTCTATCCATCTTTGGTTCTGAGGTATTAGAACCTTGTTGTGACGGTGGTATGACACTTAAGAAGGTTTGCAAGGATGGGTTTTTAATATAATCAGATAGATAAAGAAAGGTTCAAAATACTCAAAATTTTGAATTGAGGTCCAGTTTTTTACATGACTGGCTAAAATGAATGTCAGGGAAATTTTGGTGAAGAAATCTTCAAAAATCAAGTATGGTATATGAAGAATAATAGTTCTGAAAGTATTTAAATTTCATTGTACAACCTAAATATGAAGAATAAAAAACTTTTGAAGAAAATTCACAAGGATGACAAATTAAATTGTCAAGAAATAAAAATAAGCAGCCTTATTATCCAATATTTATAAATTGGCAGTTGCCTTCAAATGTACAGCATGGAAGACATGAGGATTGATTTTCATAAAAATTTGGAAAAACCTTGAAAAGAGCTAGCTAAGACACGACTTCCCATGGGGCTAAGTGGTTCACAACCTCTCAACCAGCCTAACACTGTTCACATTCAACTGTGTAAGCACATGCTAAGGTATTGATGAGGCAGCTCTTCAATGGATTAAGAAGTACAAACCTTTATGGAAGCCCAAGATCAGAAACATGGGAGCAAGAAAGAAGACGTGATGCTGTCCACAGTTTTTAGGCTTTATTTTAGTGTTTTCTTTATATTTTATGAGGGTTTTAGTAGTGGATTTAATGCAATAAGGTCATTAGAGCTAAAATTAGTTTAGAAATATTTTATATTTTTCAGAATTTTTTTACATTTTTTTGGGGTTTTTTTGGGCTGACCGTACAATGGAGGGGTATTTGGTCAATATTGGTCAATTTTCTTTTTTTCTATTATTATAAATAGGTCATAAGAACCTCTTGTATGACTAATTGAAGAAAAATTATGAATTAAAATTGTTTTAAAGCCCACAGCTAGTTATCTCTTCCAACTCTCACGGTATAGGTGAATTCTTCATCTTCTTCTTGTTCTCCTCTCTTCTCTCTTATGTTTCTTTATTCTTAAATTGAATCTTCTTTAAAGATTTATGTAGAAAATTCTTTATTATCTCTTTTAATCTTCTTTTCATACCTTCTTCTGCAATTAACTTTTTCACTCTTTTCTTGGTTCTTGATTTCATATTTATTCTGGTTTTCTTGATTTCTATACGACGTTTGTAGTTTATCCCTTATTTTTGTAAGGTCATTTTTTAAAAAGGTATCCTACATCAGGTATGCAATCACATTTCATGTTCATGCTCCTTGGCAGCTATTACAATGTCAGGAAGTACAGGAAGTACGAGAAAGTATAAGTGTTAAGAAGCAGTGTGGCAACAAATAATCTATTACTCATTTGTTACACTGCTTCATGAGTAGAGTAGGTATGCTTTTGCTTTACGGTTCTCTATCTTTTCACCATTATTTATTTATTTATTTATTTGATTAACGATGTATTAAAGAACGAAGAAAACAAGGAACAAGAATACAGAAATATAAAAGTGCTAATGTGTTAGCATTTGTCAATTGTATTGTTGTGAATGTATAATTGATATCAGAATATGAGTTTAACTATTTATGTGGAATGAACCGTACAGAGTAGGTTTTTCAAAAAGAAAAAAGAATTCTCTACCTTACCTGTTCTTTACACCAATTAGCAGTATGCCCATTAATACCCACTCATCACCCAATACTTTACTTTTGGTATGGCTCAGATCCTCTCATCAGAGGCCAGATAACCATTTACATAACTAGTGATGTGGCAAAAGTACCGTATGTACACTCAACCATTTAAGATTTCTTTGATTTTGTCTTTGACATGTTGTGCTGGTATTTGTAAGACATGTTCTGTGGTGGCAACTCTTTTTCTTTTTTTTTTCTTCTTACCATGCTGTGCATTTCTTTTATCAGCTTCTAGTCATGGCTGTTTCATACAAGGGCTATGTTGTCAATGATTCAGAAAATGTGCTGCCCATAGAAGAGAAGTTTAATGGCTGGCTTTCCAAATTAGCCAATATTATACACAGAAACTCACTCATTATTATAAACTGCTTGACAGCATGATTATTCACTATTTTTTCTTATAATTTTATATACCTGATGATGAGAGAATTTAAAATGTCCATGGCTCTATTGGCTTCATCAAAGGCATACAAACACTCCATTTTAGAACAAAATATGGTCACAATGATAAGAAACTGCGAAAAAAAAACTCACAAGTGACACAAAAACAGATCTTGGTAACAAACTCTACCTACTTAAACCAGTAGAAGTTATTCCCCCCAGCCCCCACCCCCAAAAAAAGTAGTTGAAGTAATGGCTATAAAAAAAAATGACCATTTCCCCCAAAAGAAAAAGATGATAAAAGGAAAAGCAGGAGGCATAAAGGATTGAAATATAAGTAGTCCCACACTCTCTATATCCCTACCCTGTCTCCCTCATTGTTCAGGAAATAGAATTCCTCCATCTTCTGGTAGTCTTTTTTGTTTGTTCGGCATTGGTTGGGATCTGCGATCCAATGTCCTGGGTCTCCAAAGCTGTCATTTTGGTGAGTTTACTCAGCTTCTTCCACCCACTGCTCCATGTGGACGTTTGCTTCTGTTTTGACATCTTATCAAACTGCCTCTGCAAGTTATCCATGTCATTCTGGAGCTCAAGGTACTTGGCCTTGACACTCTCAAGCTCAAACTTAAGTGCATTGATGTCCTTCTTTGCTGTCACCCATCCCTCCTGGAACGACTGTGGAGTCCCTTCGAGCAAAGCCTTCCGAGTTGATATCATGGGCTGGTATTGAGATTCACCGGTTTCTTTCAGGGAATTGTTGGCTATGGCATTGCTTATCTTAACCTGTTCAGAGAAGAGGACCTGCACCACCACTCTCAGTGGGAGCCGTTCATTTTGGGCAGCATGCATGCAAGCATCCATAGAGAGCTTCTGGCAGTCCATCACACGGCAGAGCCGCTTTCTTTCATGCTCAGAGAGTGTTGGATGTGCCTGTGAAATTGTAAAAACAAAAATAAACAAAAATAGTCCAATCAAAGTGAGAGGTTAAGATGCTGTAATGCATTCCATATTACAATTTTTGTTGAACTACCTTGTTTATCTATACCTGTTCTGCAAGATCTAGAGGATTTTTTTTCCAGGTCCATGCTATTGTTAACTGACAAAAGCTGAGACCTTCTTCTGTTCAAATTTCAAATATTTCTGTTGGTTTTATAATACTGTAATTTTTTCTTTTTTTTTCAGGTACATTAATTTTTTCTGTTTGTAAATGATATATCATTCATTATTTTTAGTTGTTAAATGGGCATACATGTGCACAGAAATGTACAATACTTCTATTTTTTGGTGAGTGAAATGTACAATATTTACTTACTATGTTGCTAATAGGGCACTGAATCCATCTTATTTGTTACAAGACCAAGTCTTTTTTATTGAAACCTTGTTCATGAAAGCATTTTTGTATTTATCTTTGCATGTATATGCATATTTGTGTGTACAGACACATTTTTTGTTGCTAGAACAGGAGTAGCCCTTGTTTGTGGACACAAGTTCATTCATGAACTCTTGTATGCATGTTAGCTTATGGGCATATGGGCACCTATTAATGTTGCTAATAAACAGGACTAAGTATTTGGTACCAACAACCTTAAGTGATAGGATTTTAGGAACTTCTATTTCTTTTTTTCTTTTTTTCTTTTTTCTGTTCAATTTCAAACCAATCAGTTGGTGTTCTATTATTTGCATTTGTTTATTGTCACAACATTATATCACACTGCCTTTGAAGTCACATGCCAAGATACAGTTATGGAGAAACAGTTTATATATATATATATATATATATATATATATATATATAGATAGATAGATATTATGAGTAACAGTAAACTTTGAAGAGCAGATACCCAATACTATCATATAAGATTAGGGACTTTAGAGTTTACTTACCTTAAGATACGAATCTACTGCACGATACAGCCCATCATCACAAGTTCTTGCGGATTCGGGCAAGGCCTCTGCCAAGACCTGGAACTTTGTCAGGGAGAGGTTTCTGTCTCTGGATACCTCTGTAAGATAACTATCCACAAGCCTCGCCACTCTCATCTTCGCATTAGAGGCATTACTCCTTGGAGCTCCTTCATGTGTGTGTTTCTCAGAGAATGACTGCCTGTTTGGACTCGAAGGTTCTGTCTGTTCTTGAACCAGAAAATGTTCCAAAAGCCTCTGAACAAGATCGACATCATATAAGGTCTCACTCTTGTTGGATGATGGAATGAGAAGGTCTTCCAAACTAGCCTGTTCGAACTGCATTCCCACCCGTTTCTCCAACTCAGTGACCAGAGCAGGGGCAACCTTCAACATGTTTGCCTTTCTTAGAAGCCGAAGGAGGAAACTGCAAGAGACACTATCCTTCTGTGGAGGGATTATGCTTATGAGGCTTTCAATGATCATCCGTTCTTCTTTGATGTGAGCATTTGGTGGATCCTCTTTAGTGCTCGCAACGATCATGTGGAGCCCACCTTTCCAGCTGTTTCTGTCTCTGATGTTACTTTCTTCATCTCCTATACCTTCTTGCATCAAGCCAGGGATCCATTTGGATGCATAATGCATGATTGCTGCTCCAATCAACTCAAACCTCATCCCCTTCACCTTGATTGCAGTAACAACCCTTACAAAGTGATCGATCCTGAGGATTGTGACGTCTTCAAACCACCAATCCGGAGGGACCTGCTGATTCCTACTGGGGCTTGATTCCTTTATCTCATTCCATTTGGGGCTGGAGACCATTGTGGGTCTTCCTGTATAAGCCCACCTTATACCTCTTGGGTTCGCGCAGGCCTTCCAAGCAATGGACTCACTGCACCTACGTACAATCTGGAGGTTTTCTGCCCAGTGGGACAGCTGCTCACAGCTTTTCAACACTAGAATAGAGTCTCTCCATGAGGACAAGACCACATAGCTCAGAAAGGCTTCAGTCTTGAATATAAGGTTACCTTCTTCCAAGTCCTCTGTCATCTCAAGATATTCTGCAGTGCATCTCAGGCCAGAGATGTTGGCGGCTGTGAGATCAACAGCAATCCCATAGCAGAATTTGGCCGCAAGCTCAAATGAATCAGGTCCACCTGGAAGATTGTCTAACACTATCTTGTTCAGGTCTGCATCCAGTGACTCATATATGATTCTGTTCATCCTTCCACACCGAGATACCAGGGGATACTTCCAGGATAGAAATCCAGATAAATAAACAATAACAAACAAAAAAATCATAAAACCTAAAACAGAATCCATAAGTTTCCCAATTTCGAACTTTAAACCAGCCCTACCATGTTATTAGTTAACCCAAGAACTCAATTTAGAAGCTGGGAAAGACAGTAGAGACTAGAGAAGCAACAACTGAAAAAACTTCTGAGTAATGAAATGACTACCTTGTGTAAGTGGAAGCTAACATCTCCAACTTGAACTAGAAGATCACTTGGAATTTCGGTAGCTACATACCTATGTACAGAACAACCCCACCTTTCTTTAGGAACTTACATGCTCAAACTTTGATTCTTATTCAACAACAGAGATTTCTAACAGATTGAAGAAAGAAAATTATACATGGAATTCCAGGTACTTATATTTTGTGTATTTTAAGATCTATCAGGATACACATGCATTCACTCATAAAAGTTTAACAGCAAATATTAAATTACCATGACTGATCTCTTCGCTCAAACCCATCAGTCTTGACTCCATGCTTGCTTGAATTGAGGAGTTCATTCCCATACTCTCTCCCTCCAAATGACTCGCTCTCCGATTCCCACATGATGGAAACCAGAAAGACAGAAAACTGATCAGGATTCCCTCAGAGGAGAGCTTCCAAAAGAGGGGAAGAACAGTGCAGAAAAAGATACAACAGAACAAACAAGGAACAGAGCTGGTGAAGAAGAAGAAGTAGACCACATGTGATGCTTGGAATTATCTTAGATTGTCTGGTTCTTCCAGATTTCCCAGAACTTTTACAGGCTGTGGAGTGATGGGCTTGGCAACGTTTCTGCTACTTGGCTTTTCTAATACTTTCTAAGGAGTGGAGGTGGAGACTCTAATCCTCTGCTTCCCTTTTAACTTCCTTTTTCTCTCTCTTTTGGGCACCCATCTCATGCTACAGGATTTTTTTTTCTTCTTTTACAACTGTATTGTTGTTAGTGTTATAATCCCAGCAAACATACCTCGGTTGGTGAGAGGAATAACAGACTTTGACGCAGCTGTTATTCACATTGATAGTTGTGAAATAGCCATTGTGGAGTGTGGACAAAGCAATGGCAGGGCCTGGTGGGATGCTGAATTACAAAATACTATTGAAGAGAGCCATGTGTGGGAAGCTTATTCCATGTTTCCATTTGCTCTTCATTTTGAGAAAGCCAGGTTGATAGGTTCTATGGGATTAGTAGTGTGTTTACACCAATAATTGACATGCCGGATTATCATAGCCATCCGATGGTTTTTATTGGCCAAAAAAAGTACACAGATCTATTTCTTGAATGGTTGTGATTGTCCGAGTGGGCCATTTTATCTTATCATAAGGTGGGGTCTATCTAGTATGGGATCATGTTACCACCTCTGGACTGGCTGACTGGATTGATGAGCATCTGCACATGTAAGATAGAACCTATAAGTCCATAACCACTTCCCAAATATTAAAACTTTAAATTCTGCTCATTTTATGTACTGCTTTTAAGAACAAGATTATTTAAGGAAAAATCCCATTTGGCAGCTCCGGATCCAATCCATTAACGGTTTACCTGGTTACTATAAAATGCATCTTCTATGAGAATTTTCTTACAGCCAAAACTAAAGTATAGTAAATCAGATGATTAAGATACTTGAGAATTCCAGCCCTGTCTGGCTCATAGATGGGGACAGCATTAAAAGGATCCATTGTACGATTGCCGACTGTCAACATAGCACAAGGTGGAAAGAAAGCACTTGAAGGAATTTCTATAAATACACAGGTAACTCCATTGTCAATTAATTCTCCTATAGAGGGCCCCCTCTCTTATATATGCTGACACTAATTTTCTTCTCCCCAACCTCTTCGTCCTCTTATGATAATGGGGATGGCGGTGATAACGATAATGATGATGATGATTGATGTTGTTGCCATTTGAAACTTGGTGCTTTTTGGCACTCAGCCGTGACTAGTGAATGAGGAGGGTTCATGCAAAAAACTTGTTATCCTCTGCAAAGTAAACCAACTCTACTGACAACCATGGAGATAAGGAAACATGGCCCCAGCTATAGCTCCTAGTGGAAGGGACTGTAAATGACTATCGGTCGGTCAGGTAAAGTCTGTATCAGTTCCTTTTAGCTTCCTTGTTAATCCTTTTAGACACAATACAAAAGAGGAAAAAACTTGGTGAGTGATTTTGGTGCCCTCTAGTTTTGGTAGATCGGGTGTCCACTTCACTTTTGCCACCTGCATGGCTGCCCTTTCTCGTAAAAGGAAACAGTAAAAGGTTGTTTATCTCATGGAGAAAATGCCCTCCAACTAAAAGACTTTAGGTAGGACTTCTAGCGAAGCTCATTGTTTAATGCCAATTTATGTACTTTCACAATTATAACCTTGGCCTCGAGTTTATTGTTAAGTACTGATCCATAAGCGTAAATAATCAATCGAGTTGAAGCACTTCTTCAATGCTTCATACCAAAAAATTCATGGACCTCCAACATAGAGAGTAGCTTTATTATGAAAAAAAAAACGAGAAGAAAAGAAAGAAAGAAAGAAAAAAGTTGAGCTAGCAATAAAATATGCAATGAACTCAACTCAATCCTATATGAACATATTTGTTTGTACAAACTCAATTTATGAATGCCAAAATCTTTTTCTTGTTTTCTTTTTTTCTTTTTTTCAAATATAGATACTTGTTTCTTGATGATCAACAAAATCATGGCCAAAACATCTAGGGGGGAAAAAACAGAGATCATATGGTTGGTATACATGATGCAACATTTACTAGGTCCCACCTATGATATATGATTGAAATAGGGCTATCTCAACTGTTCTATCTTACCTCATTCCTAAGGATGGTAAAAGTTCTTATAAATCTTTAAGAATTAGTCCACATATCAGATGGATAAAATTCATCTCATCACGTTCACTTTTGCTCTTGTAAATTTCTTAAATTGATGGGCTTGTATAGTGATGGGTATACTCATTTGACTAGAGACACTCGCCCATGTTTTGTGCGGTAGGTCTGCCATTTTGTCTAAGCACTCATGACCAAAAATTTATAACTGTTATCAAAATTCATCCAAGTTATTACCATTACCATTCAAAAAAACAAAAAAGCAAAAAAAAATTCCCATCAAATTTGTGGTCCATATAATCAGCAGTCAAGATCATTAATTTGCCGGATGACTTTTTGTTCTTCTTGCGGCAACATGAACATGAAAAATAAGAGGAAAGAAGTGTGAAAATGAGAAACAAGAAAACCGTACGGACATGGATAATTGGCTTTAAACAATGGTTTGAAGAAGAAGGGAGTAATAGATGGGAATGGTTGTTTTAACTATATTTATTTGGAGTAATAGGGGGAAGAAAGCTCTCGAAAAGCCAAAAGGGAGTAAAATGGGTGGTGGGAGTCACACCACGTTCCCTTCTCAGCTCCCCATGCTTGTTTCGGTTGGCTGCTTGGTTTTGGGGTGACATGATAGATAGTTGTTCGCCAATACTGCACGAGTGCCCCCTAGAAGCATTTGGAACCCATCCTGCTTAGCAGGTTAAACTAAGAGCCACATATGCTTATACGTCAGCTTGGAATGAGCGGCAATGCTTGTTTCATATATTATTAGTTATATATAATTATCACGGGAAGTGATGCCGAAGGCATCTGGGTTGGCGCTATCAAGCTGTCAACGTTACGCATTTATGTATTTGAAGTTGTTTTTTTTTTTAATTACTCTTTCATTTTTCAAGAATTATCTTTGATGAGTAAGCCGCTTGTTAAATTGGAATAGAAGTTTCACAAACTGAATGGGGGTGGCAATTCCGGACTCTTATCCACTGCGCCACCTTACGGTGAGCCACAGACACAAAGGGGCGTGTGGCCCTTACACTTTTTGCAAGGCCCCATCCCCTTTGTGTTTGTGGCTCATTGTGGTGCACCATAAGGTGGAGCAGAGGATATGACCCCGGCAATTCCTGTTGGTGGGTCAAGTTCGTGTTATGTCGAATTAAGGGTATACAATTATATGGGTTAACCCAGACATGACCCATTTGTTAACTGTGTCACAATTATAGTAAATCTTAACCCATTAAGTTCGTGGCAAATTCACAGGCAGTCGTGTGACTTTAGGGTGGCAATTCATATTGAGTTAATGGTATACAACTATATGGGTCAACCCAAATACGATCCATTTGTTAATCGTGTTAAAGTGAGTTGACCCACTTTGACCCGAAACATGATTACAGTAAACCCTAACCTGCTAATTTTGTGTCAGATTTGTAGGTCATGTCAAACATTATGATCCCTAAAATTGAGTTGTCAACATGATTTAGAAACTCGGGACCAGGATTGGGATTCAGAGCCGAATCAATTAATTAAGAATCAGGTGATTTAGATCCGAATCATCCGATCGAGGCAAAATTACATAAAACAATGATTTATCTCAGATTGGTAGATCCCAATCTAGATCAGCCGATCCAAGTCTAATTCGAGGTCAATCCATTAGACCAATCCTGATCTAGGCCAGCTGGCCAATCCAACATTTTAACTCAAATTTGGCTCATCCGATAATAAATCGGATTGCCCACTCTCATCTGGTATCAACCAAGTTTTAAAATCATAGTTCCAATGCCCCCAGGATGCTTGGTTGTGGCATGAAATTCCCTTGACAACATTTTGCAACAGTACAATGTTGGTTGCTTGCAGGTCCTACTCTATGAATCAGGGCCATAGTAGATTACAGTCTGATCGAAGTGCTATCACGCCATTACTAATGAACTCGACTCTTGACACAAAGCCTTACAAAGGATGTCTTGGTAAATACACAGGGGTCAAAAGGGGCGTGTTACAGTAGATAAAGCACTATGTAATTATCAAAGTAACTTAATCAGTAGGGTGGGCTTGGGCTTAGTCCATAGTAGGCTCGGCCCTATAATTATAGTCCGGGCTTAGACTGAAGCTTGAGCCCTCAAAATTTTACTAAACTTAGGCCCTGGCTCAGCCCTAATTATTATTATTATTTGGATAGTAAACTGATTTCATTCAAACCCGAATGAGCCTGAAGACTCACCCTGCAGAACCCAACGGGGGCAACCCAAAATACAACGCGAGTCTCTAATACAAGAGCGAGCCAGGTCATGAACCTGGCTATTTAGGTTTCTGTTTACATAACCAACCTGGACATCCAAGGACTCACATTTAATGCAGCTTTACATTCCACATAGGTATGCCTCACCTGCCAAGGACACGACACAAAATCTGCATTTACCATAGAAGCTGCAGTCAATGAGTCTGAAAGAACTGAGAATTGTTGGATTTTTAATTGACCACCCAACTGCAGGCCAAGCAGAATGGCCTCCATTTCAGCTTCAAAAGGTGGTCGCCAATCATCCTTTGGAAGTGGATCCAAGCCAATTCCCTGCTCCATCATGGGCTATTGCTCCCAAGGCACAAACGGAACGGTTCAGTGAAGAGGCAGCATCAACATGAATCGTAACTTGGGTCCTCTGTGGTCCTAGTTTACCAAAACACTCTTCCTAGATCAAAAAATTTGAGCTAACTTTTTCAGATTGCACCTACTCCCGATCCCAGCATACGCACATATCAAGATATTTCTTATAAATGTTATCTGGGTTTGGCTATACATTGAGAAAAATAGTTTGATTTCGGCTTAACCGAACTAGCCATGATAATATTGCAATATTTTTAAGGTTCTTTTTCTTTTCCTGTTTCGATCCCCATTTGTAGGTCACCCAGAAACCAAACCAGTCAATAAAATGTTCATATTGCGGAGGATGAGGGGGAACCGTTGAGATAACTCTAGCTCAGATGGTTGCAACATATATAGGGACATTCAACCAAATAGTGAAATACTGTTTCCGGTGCATTTCGACAAATTGGGCAGCAGGATTTCATATCATGAATCCTTTTTTGCAACTGAACACGCGCTGCTATTGCCTTGTGGCATCCTCTCCATATAACGTTTTGGATTTTCCTCGGGATTGGGATAGAACAGATAGCTTTCCATAAGCCTCCTTTGGAGATGTCACGCTCAAGCTTAGGCATTTGAAGAAAGCATGTTGTGTGCGGATTTCACTGAAAACTTACCAGTGTGATCAGCCATCCAAATAAGATGGTCTTGATTCAACAGGAGGTGAGAGGTGTCTTCAGAATTGTCATTATTTCACCAGGGTCAAGATATTCTTTTATGGTGGGCAGGCCCCATCCCGTAGTATGTGGATTAATTATTTCATTAACCATGACGGACCTATTAAATTGGGGAGGCCTTGAGTGAAGTTTCCTAATCGAGAGATCTCGGAGCCAATGGGATTTCCCAGATGTTTATCTCTCGACCATTACCAACCATCCATAAACAACCCTTAAGAATGACATCCTTACCTTTCACAAGGTTCTGCCAACCCCACGATCCTTTATTTAGCTTTAATATGTTCAAAAAAAAGTTGTTTTGGAAAGTAAATTAATTTGATTAACTTAGCCCATAAAGTGTTTGGCGAGGAGATGAGTCTCCGGACTTGTTTTGCCAGCGACGCTAAATTTGCCAGGTGGACGTCTCTATACCCTATTCCTCCCATTGATTTTGGCCTTCTAAGAGTTTTCCAACCTATCCAATTTATCCAATGCTTATTATTTGTCTGACCCCACCAAAAACTCCTTGGAACTTTGTCTATGAGGTTGCAAATTCGTTTGGGAAGCAAGAAGCATGACATCGCATAAATGGGAAGAGCACCATTAATCACTACTTTTAGCAAAATCTACTTACTAGCTTGAGATAAGAATTGCGCCTTCCAATTTTGGATGCATTGATTTACGGCTGCCTCTATGTACGAGAATAAGTTAATTTTGTGTCTTCTTATTGATGAGGGGAGGATTATATATTTAGATGGATGGATAACCTCACTCATGTTCAGGATTTGCTTAATTTATTGCCTCCTTATGTCTATTGTGTTTCTACATAATAGAATTTCAAATTTATTAACATTGACCATTTAACCCGAGGCCTTTTGGAAATAACTAATGATTTCCTTTATGGTCCGTCCTTCTGGAGGTGTCACCCTACAGATATATAGCAATCATCAGCAAATAGTAAATGGTAGACTAATGGGCTAACGAGATGAATTTTAATCTCTTCAATAATCTGATCTTCCTTTGCTTTCATCAAACCAACAAATAGCCCTTCCGCACACAACACAAATAAGTAGGGTTATAAAGGATTTCCTTGTAGAATTCCTCTAGAAGGCTTAAAGGAGGCTCCTGGGGATCCATTTATGAGGACTTGGAAGGAAGCAGTGGATACACATTTGTAAATCAATTTGGTCCATTTCTTGTTGAATCTCATATTCTCCATTATTCACACAAGATAAGAATGCCTTGCTCAAATCCATTTTAATCGCCATGAGATGCTCTTTTAAGTGGTGCATTTTCATATGGTAGAGGATTTCATGGAAGATTAGGATATTATCAGACATTAACCGTCCGAGTATGAATTCCAATTGATGGGGTGATATTAGACTGCTCAAGGTCCTTTTTAGTTTATTGACCAATACTTTGGATATGATCTTGTAGAGAACATTGCAAAGACTAATTGGCTAAAAGTGGTTAGGATTTTTAGGCCTGTCTTGTTTTGGGATTAATACCAAGAAGGTGCGGTTTATTTGTTGTATATTAATAATTCCGTGGAGTGCATCAAGAACCATTCTTCTTACACCCGAACCCACAATATCCCAGTATTTCTAAAAAAATCCAGCCGAATGCCCATCAGGACCAAGAGCCTTGAGAGCACCCATGCTAAATACGGCCTCCTTAATCTCTTGTTCTGTGAAGTCCCTATCCAACCATTGTTTATCCTCTTCCTAGAGAATCCTTTGAATCTTGTCAACTAACAGTCTAATATCCTCCTTTTCGGGTTTTGAGGACGCGAAAAGGTTCGTGAAGTATCCGGTTATCAGATCATCCAATTGGTTGCGATCCGACACCCATATTCCATCGTGGTTTCTTAACCCATGTATACGGTTTCTACTTCTTCTAACAATCGTGGATAAATGGAAAAACTTAGTGTGTTGTGTTGGAAATATATGTCCTAACAAAAACATTCACATAAAATATAAGCATGATTAATTAATTAATATTCGATCATCAGAAGAATTTGTTTATTTATATGGGTAATTATTTGATCTCATGAGATGAGATAGGTGGTCCTCAGGTAACATAGTAGGA
>JAOXJP010072645.1:0-15247 GCA_025762735.1 Platanus orientalis
TTGTCGGGAGCGTGTGATTTGTATAATAGAGAGTATATATATATATATATATATATATATATATATATATGTTGAAAGATAGCAATTCTCATTCAAAAACACTTAACAAGATTTCTTGTATATGTATTTTGTGCCTTCCTTATCTCTCCTAACATAAACAATAGTAGAAACAAATAAATCCTCAAACACAGCTTATCAGTATCCTATAATTGCATGGCTTTCCAAAGCATGTTGAATATAGATGATGAACTAGTAATCTTTCTGAAACTGTCTTTTAAAATATTAAACAAAATAATAAAGTAAGATTATAAAACTAAGAAGTATTGTCCTTAAGAGCCAATATTTTTTTCATATTGTAGCATGGAGTCACAACCCCTTAATCCATCAAAAGGACCCTAGACTTACCAAAGTCTAAATTTCTTTATATGAACTACGCAACAATGAAGAACTGGTGAACAAAGCCCAATTCCTTTACAAGAAACTACAAAGATCAGCAGTACGTCCATGCATGCTCTAAAATCCAAATCCCTCTCATTCACTTCATTTTTCACAAAATGGTCAGAGATGAAAGCTCTTCTTCCAACAAATGGCTTTGCAAGAGGAAATTGCATCCTAATCACTACTCACTCCAAGGAGGTTGCAAGTGTTATAAATACATCTCACTTTCATTACTTGAAGCCTATACTTGAGGATGTTTGTTGGTTATTATTTTTCTTATTCAAACACCTTCTAGCTCTTTGTATATAAGACAAAAAAAAAAAAACATACGACAAGGAAGCGTCGCCATAATTTGAAGCAACAAGGAGACATAGCCCTCCATCCCCACCTACAACTTTTTGGGAAGCTAATCTATCAACATATTTCACCATTAGAATAACATTATTGCTCAAATTAATTGAAAGTTCTAGCTTAACTATTGACAAAGAAATCCATTCCCCAATAATTGTTAAATAATTGTTTCTCTAATCATAAAATCCTAGTTTCTTTTCATATATGTTTCTTACCATCTTTTTACAAGATCGAGTAGGGGTCCATGCTGAACTCCTACCTTTAAGCATTATTAGAAAATCAAATAGAACCATCAACAAGAATCAAGGTAAAATCACATTAACAAATAACAAAAAGAAAAGGAGTCCATTTTATAATATACTAAAGCAGACAGACCTAAATAAAAGCAGAAACATTAAGCTTGAAAATGACAAAAGAGAAACATACTTGTAGTTCATCAAAATGGAGGAACCCTAAAGACTACCCATTAAATTAAAACAGGTGATAAACCATTTATTCTTTCATCCACACCCAACATTAACATAAAAAAATAAAAAAATAACAAAAATCCAGTAACAAAATCAATTATGTCAGAGGTCATTGAAAAATTTTAGACTAAAATTTAAAACATCCACAAGTTCACTATTACCAAGGGAATAAGCTCTTGTAACACTAGATCCTTAATCGACTTAGGCTTTCACCTCCAATTCAAAATAAACAAAATGAAGATAAATATATAAGTAAAAATTACGGGTTTTGAAGCAGAGGAATTTACCTTTGCAACAACATTAGAGATCCCTAGATAAATGGAGTAAAAGGAATAAACGGCTATGCTCCTAAAGAAAACCCTTAAATCCCTACATCTGTGTGGATTTCTCACACCATCTTCAACATAAAAACATCTAGAAATCAAAGACAAAGAACAAAAAGAAGGGAATAGATAACAAAAGCACAACAAATCCAAAAATCAAAAAATCAAAAACCCAAAAATGAATGGCCCTCAGACTTCGCATGTAGCAAATCAACCTATTTTCTCCTATTAGCCCAACCTTTTGTGATTTAACTCTTAATCCCATCAGAATCACAATCTTCATATTTTTCCATCAAAATAGGGTTGTTAAAAAAAGATTTTCACAATGAAAATGATTTAAAGTCACTTACCTTGGACACTTGAAACAATCACTCGTGTAGGGATCTTGGAGAAGAAGACAGTTGGGATAAAAAAAAACCCTTGAATACAAAGAGATAAACACAGAGCAAAGAGGGAGAAAGAGAGAGGGAAACTTTGGTGGAGCGAGACGAAGAAGCAGATGGAGAGACAGAGATAAAGCGTGAAAATAAAAAAGCATGCAAGGAGGTATGAATTATGTTAAAGCTTAGACCACGTTTATTTAATGCCATAAACAATCTTTATTCTTCTTTTTAGCAACATTTTATTTTATAAATGCCATTAAATCCCAATAATATAAATATATGTAAAATATCTATCATTTAATTGCGATGTTTCTTCTATGAATGCCATTAAAGTGATGTCATTAAAATTGTTTTTTCTTATAGTAACAAGTGGAGCCCCTCCATTAGGACGAAATGATGGAACCCATCACAGGTTATTATGTGAAAAGTATTTTGAACAATGTTTTGTAAAGTGTTAAGATTTTCAAATGTGATTCGAATAGTGTTTTGAATAGTGTAAGAAATTTTGCATGTGTTTTGGAAGTAGTGTTCAGAATGGTGTTAAGAATTTTGAATGTGATTTGAATAAGTGTTTTGAACAGTATAAAAATCTTTGAACGCATTTGAAAGAGTATTTTTAAAAACATGTGAACCTTCACATGCATTTTGAATGAGTGATTTGAAAGTGGATTTTGTAAATCGAATTACCAGCTTTTGAATCATGTTTATAAAAGTGAAATCATTTAAAAATGCATCTTATAAAGGATTTATGCATTACATCGTTTTGATTTGCATGTTTATAAACATTTGTGTTGTGCACATGTTTGACCCTCCTCATTGTATTGTATATCTTGTAAGTTGTTTATGAGCCATAAATTCATCTTTCTACAATATTTTTTAGATGATGAGTGAGCACCGATTTGAAAAGGATTCGTGGGTGCGGCATGGTGTTGTACAAGACTTAATTTATTTTTCATAGTCTATATGATGAACACACTTGATTAGAGATTCATTTTGTATGGATTAAATTGTTCTCTTAGTTTGAATCTTCCATTGATCCAATGTGACAACTATGTGGATTTATTGTGGTTCAGACTTAGTACATTGTTTAGAATGTGAAGCATTATGATTGATTAGTCTTTCTACTATATAGTGTATTAGATATGTGAATAAATATATACAATTCCATTGCATTAGTGATATATATGCAAATGCAATCTAAGTAGTTCTACTGCAATATGAAAAAAAAGTATAATGTGATATCAACATGAAAAGAAAAAAAATGGACTAAAATGTATACATAAAAATAAGAAAGAACAATGAAGTGATTCAAGCAAAAGTGTAATGTGTGATTGAGTCACACTCCGGATCTAATTCAATTGCCAAACTGATTGTGCTATTTATTGGACTACATGTGACAATTACCCCCATGAAAGATCGTCTCTAAGACAATCATAGAACAACACATGTAGTGTTCTACTAAAACCCCCTAGAAAGCATATTTAACTAAGGTTAAATAGTAGCTTTATTTAATAACTAAAGTTTTATAAGTAGAGTAATAAGTTAAACTATTGTTTACTTTATTATTTGAACTCTAACCAAGTTCAAATAATCTAGAGTCTTATTGGAGAGATATCATGCCAATACCAATCTACCCATGACAAGAAGTCTGACACAAAGTGTCTTAGTAGATACATAAGGGAAAAGGATGGGGTTATAGTATATAATTAGTTGATAATAGCATATATATTTACCAAAATATCCTTGACATGCATCCTGTCATGTGTTGGATTTGACTGGTATGATATCTCTCAATTCAACCTAGAGATGATTTGAACTCACTTTAACCTAGGATATGGTTATACACAACCCAAAAAAATCACAAAATCTTCTTTCATATAATTTTAAAGGATTTACCCATAATCCAGATGGATGTTTTTGAGAAATCCATCTATATTTACTACAAAAGATTATGATTTAAACATCTTTTTGAACACGTAGTAAGAGTTAGATTTAGTGGAGTAATTCAATAATTTTTCAAAAGTCAAGCAATTCCCTACTTATGACTGAACTAAAGACCTTTTCTTTATAACCTAACTCAAACTTAACAAAGACTTATCCCATCTAATTGGGGTGAGTTACAAGAATCATGTTCTACATTTCACTCTATTGCCATACATTCCATTAATTTATAAGCACTCGTGTCCTTTTCCTTAAAGATTTGCCAGTTTCAATCATTCTAAATATGGGTAGATTATATATAGTTGTAATTGCCACCTTCTTCACTTGACACGGAAGAGGACCTACAAGATTATCAATAACCCATTTCACAATAAATCTTTATAGAAAAGTATATAAAAGTGCATGTTCTCATAGGGTAAGATAATTTTATGTGTAAAGTTTAGAGAGTTAGAAAGAAAAACTAAAGAGCAAAGTTGCATTCAACTCTACTGTATCATTCCTTTTTTTTTTTTTCACAAAAGATCTCAAGGTAAATAGATAATAATTAAAGTTAACACATGGTTGCAATACTTTTATATTATTATATTTTTCACATCAATTTTTGAAGAATCAACGTGTCTCTTAATATATATTTATTTATATTTAAAATTGTGTTAAAATGGAGTTGTAGATATAAGAGTTAACTATATAGTTGAAGTCACTAGTTCAAAGTTAGGAGGAATACATTAAATGGTGGACCCTGATCCTCAACTCACATGTTAGGTGGAAAGTTATGGGGGACCAAACCATGCTGTGTCATATAACCCAAATCATGCTAGTGAAAACTCAGTAAAGAATGAAGAATTCCCATGATCTCAACTAAGGTCTTTACCGGTATTTATAGCTAAATATAACTATACAACTATTTTATACTCTTGTTACAACAACCAAAGATTAATTCTAACTAATCTTGTAACTTCCTAACTACTTTAACTATCACTTGTTCCTTCCTTTATAAATTTATCTTTAACATCTCCCCTCAAGGCTTTTGTAGTAATATAAACTAATTGTTCTTCCGATGAAATATTTTGAACTCAAACTTGTTTCTAAACCACTTTCTTTATGATAAAATGGTAGTCTAGTTTTAAGTGTTTTGTTCTTGTGTGAAAAATTGGATTGGTTTCTAAGGCAATAGTTGATAGATTATCACACCGTAATGTAGGTATATCAAATAGTGGTATGTGAAGTTCTTTAAGAAGCATACAAAGCACTCTATTGTAGCAGAGGCTATATATTTGTTTTCGGCCTCAATGGATGATATGAAAATTGTTAGTTGTTTTTTAGCACACGAGAATATTGGATTATTTCCAAAATAAATGCAGAAGCCTCTCATAGATCTATGATCAGTTACATCTTTGGCCCAATTTGCAACAAAAAAGGCCTGTTGGGAAAGAGGACCTCTTGTATAATCTAAGCCAAATTGTAGAGAACCTTGAATATACCTTAGAATTCGTTTGACAGCTTAGAAATGAGAAATATTTGGAGCATGCATATGTCAACAAACCCTGTTAACTGTAAATCCGATATCTAGCATCGCAAAGGTTAAATATTGTAGATCTCATATTATACTTTTGTATAGAGTTGGAACACAAAAAGGTGGATAATCAATAGTGAGTGTTAGCTTTCTAGTGGTTATCGGGGTGAAGAGGATTTACATTCAATCATACCAGTTCTATGACAAATAGATTTAGCATATTGTTCTTGTGAGAGTACTATACCCATCGATATATAACTGAGATCGATGCCAAGAAAATGCTTCATATTTCCAAGGTGTTGCATATCAAATTGAGTTTATAAGGTTACTAATAGCTAAGTGATAAATTGAGGTTCATTCCTAGTTAATAAAATATCATCCACATACACTAATAAAATTGTAACTAATCGAGATGAATATCTTACAAATAACAAGTTATCAGTTTGACACATGATAAAGCTTTGAGTACAAAGAAATTGAGAGAATCCAGCATACCCTCATGGGGCTTGTCTTAAGCCATAAATGGCTTTCCGAAGGTGACATAGAGATGGATTTATAAATCCTTATGGCTGCTTCGTATATATATTTTCTATTATAGCTAGCTATAAGGGAATGCATTTTTTTATGTCTAATAGTTGTATTTCCCATTAAAAATGTAATGCCAATGATAACACCAAACGAATTGTAGCCATTTTGATGAGTGGAATGAAGGTGTACTGAAAATCTAAACCTAGTAATAGAGTAAAACCTTCTAAATGGGCTTTGTAGAGAGCTATTTTCATAGTAAAGTCCGCTTGATTTTATAAATCCACTTACATCTGATTAATGATGTAGAGAGCTCGGAACAAGTTCCCATGTACCCTATTTTTGTAGAGCTTGAAATTCTTCTGCCATAGCCTTGTGCCAATGAGAAGCCCTAGCTGCTTCTTTGTAATTTACAGTTCTGTGAGGGTATGATCTTGAATAGATAAACAAAGATGTTTCTTTTGTTTTGAGATACCATTTTTGGCTCTTGTGATCATTAGATGTATGTTATGCATTTTAGAAGCTAGCAAACTTGAAGTCGATGTTCGTACCACCTGTTTTGGTGAGCTTGAAAATGGTGTTGACATTTGAAGAAGATGAAAACATTGTTGGATGGGGTCAATGAAGATGGACTTTTTAACCTAGGCTTTACTGGAGATATGGAACTAATTGATGTCAAGGAAGACGATGAAGAAGATTTAGAATAAATGTTGAGTGCTTTATTGAGAATAAGAGTTGGATGGTGCTAATGATTCGACCACTGTTTTTATAACATTGGTTGGTTCAGATGAAGACACTAAAATAAATGGTGAGGATGAAAGTGGTTGCAATACATTATTAGTGTTAGATGGAAGAGTTTGAAAAGTTTAAGCTATTAAAGGAACCCCATTTAGCGGTTGAGATTGTTTTCAGTTTAAATTATGGTAGACACTTCATTAAGTGGCTACGATAGACTTGGAGATTTTGAAGACACTTGATCCGATAAACCATTGTATAAATAGACACTCAAAATAGAAATATACATCCAAAAAATTTGCTATCCACCTAAAAAATCCACATCTATCTACATCCATCATGATTATACATAAACTAATAAGATGAATAGAGGCACTTAGGAATTATATACGCATCCATAAATAAATTAATCAATTAAATTAAATACAGAGAAAGAAACCAATGTTATTATTCTTGTGGGAGCTAAAAATAATCATTTATAATTTTACAAGACCTTCTCGAAGTGCCTTAGAATAACCAAGATTTTTGGCAAAAGCATCAATCTGAGTAAAGAAACTACCTTTCATATAAGGTGTAGTATAAAGACTAATTGAAAAAGTTATGAGACAAAGAGGTAGAAATTTAATTACTTGAAATTCAAAAGATCGACTGACAAGATTAATAGATAAGTAGTATGAACAAATAAGTACAAAGTCTTAACAATGAATTTGTCATTCATCATTAAGCTCTCAAAGTTGAGCCTAAGCCTCCAATTAAACTCATTGAGAAGAGCTATAGTCAAGCAATTCGTTAAAAGCTCAATTCATTAAGGGTCTTTTATATGTATAAGGCATATACAAATATAGCTTATTGCATTATAAATTTATTTGATACAATTTTTGGGGGCTTTGATTTATAGGATGTTGGGGACTTATTTTAACGTTAACCACTAATATCTTCAACATTTAAGAGAAGTTTTGGCTCATGTGCTATTGGGAGTTGACTTTCAGGTGCAAAATGGTAAATTTGAGCTCATCAAGTTGAGCCAAAGTTGAGATGACCTAAATCTTGTGTGATGAGCCCAAGTTGAGTTGTGCCAATATCGATTTAGCTTAGCTCCTTGACACTGCTATTTTATACCTATTATTCACATGGAATGCATGCTCCTTACTATATTATTCACCAAAGCTAAGCCCATTTGGTGAAGCTTCTCCCTCATTTGATGGGTCCTTCAAACACTTATTTAAATCCGATATATGCTGGAATTTAGACTTTTATAACCTAAGTTTGTATTCATAGAAGTGTGACTAAGATAAGAATGTTGAAATGGCAGAGTAGTAAAACTAGGAATGATAGAATCATAAATAATTGCATTCACAAGAACTTAAGGAGAGTATTAGTAAATGACAAGATGAGGGAGAAACAGTAAGAGGGTTCAATCATGTGTAACAAAGGTGTTGAAATAGGAAAATGCCACGACTGACCACATGACTTGATTGAACATACCAATCATGCACAATTGACAAGTTGCACCACATGCAGGCATTCACACCATTTAGAAAGTCACACCCCATAAATAGTGAAGATGCAGATGTGCCTAGTGAATTGTTACCATGTGGCATGTCGTGGGACCAACATACCTAATCGTGCACGATGAATAGTCACATTGTCAAGCCCTGGATCCAACCTTTTTGCTGAATGTTGACGCATGGCACTTAGGAAAAGATACATTACCTTAGGTACTTTAAGAAGAGAAAAATGAATATGAATTCCAAGTCTCTAGTAAAAATTTCCGGCAGTATCTCCTTGCAAATAGGACTCTTGGGGACATGAATCCCATGTTAGTAAGTAAGAACTTGATATAAAATAGTAAAAGACACTCCAAATATATATAGATATTCACATCACAGGTAATGATGTCCACTCGACAACTCTCCATCATCATATAACCAAACAAATATGTACATGAGTCATAACTATACATGAGTTTATACAAAAAGAAGTAAAGTCCAAAATATACAAAAATGCTAGGATCCACAAAGCCCTCTAAACCCTATCACTATACCAAGATATGTAAGGACTCTACTTTTGTCGAATACCTGAACGCCCAGATACACACTCTTCGGATCTTGATCAACTATATGCATCACAACAAGTGGCGGGTCCTCTACGAGGTGTTAAGTTTTGGGTGAGTTACACATGCTTAACAAGTAAATCGACCTTCTAGAATTTATAGTATACATGCACCCACAATATTCATGCAGAAATCATCAAATAAACATAAATTGTAACTAAAAGATATCAAATGAGAACAAGATTAAAATGCAAAGATATATCTCAAGTATGACAGAAAAAGTGAATATTATACTCGCATAAAATAAGGATCACATGATATCAATAACCCAATAGAAGGATAAAGCACTATCAATAAGAAAGTCAGAGACATCTAAGGAAACAAACAATCATTTTGTTTATAACATGCTAGGGTGCAATGTTTCTATATGAATGCAAGCATACAAACTTCTTGTACCCATGGTGCATTAAAGAATATTGTATCCGCATCTTTCTAGAATTTTGACATTGTCATAAAAATCTTAGATAAAGTGAAAAACATCTAGCCTCACATTAGGTTTTAAGTGATATAAAAAATATCAAGCCTCTCTTAGGCTCAACTGAATAAATACATATAGTTTGGTCTCCCATAGATAAGAATAATGTATATAAATTATCATCTGGCTTGGGCAATAACATCTAAACAATCCTCGTATAAAAGAAATAGGCCTCATAGTGGGCAACTATATAATCATACCATCATCAACACAGAGACAATAAAACATATACTACTGCTCCTAGATCCTACCTAGCGATCTTCCTAATAGGATAATCGCGTCAGCAGCTCCGGACTGATCATATTCAGGGACCCCTTCCACATCTCGATATACGATGACAGACTTTATGGCCCCATGAACCCATTTTAGTGATCTCCCCTTGAGTCGTATCAATGGCTCTAGGTCGCCATGCTTGAGGGCTCCTTTTGCATCTCGATATGCATAGCTAGTAACATGTTTGTCCACCTAACTATGGCCTAAATGAACCTAGCCACAAAGATGGCTCTGAATCTCATATCTAGGGGTCCATCTTGTATCTCGATATGCAATAATCACAATAAATCATGTCATTATAATAACTCAACTCAAATAAAGATAACTAGTCACAACATATGCCCATCATATAAAAATTGGCTTCCAAGGATAAGAAAAACCATGATGCATAATATATTCAAGATGTCGTAGCTATATGAAGTACCATGACATATGCATAGTATAATATGCAAACCATGTAGCAAATAAAATGTGCTACAACTTCCCTTACAATGTTAGCTTATAATAGAGTATGCAATGCAATTTCTAAAGTTCATGAATGTATCATTTCAAAATGAATTAAGGGTGTGTACCTAGTACAATAAAACATAATCAATTTCCACCAAATGAATTAAGATTTATGCACTTAAGTATTTGTCAGGCATTAATACTTCATCAACTAAAGTAAAGCACCAAAACACCAACAATCTCACTAGAAGCCACCCATGGATTATTCCAAAATTTACTAAAATATGTGTAGATGTGTTCAGTTGGAAAACAACTCATAAACGACCATACCTGTTGCATATAACATTCCCATAATTAGAACTAGTAGTAAAATGGGGTATTTAATTACATATGATAGCCAACAAAAATTCCAAATATTACCAATAAAAGAAAATAAACATATCATTCAATTATTCACCAATTAAATTCAAGAATAAATATTAACAACATGCTTTATGACTGTGGAAATTCCTTTTGGCCAGCAAGCACAATAATCCCATCTGCTATTACATCATTCTATAATTTAAAATCTGACACATCAGGTTTTCTTTTGACAACATTAAGTACATCACTAAAATCAAAAGGGAAAAACAAATAATCATTGCTTAGAAAACAATCTCTTGTTATACTTTTAAATTAGATATAAGATTCCTAAAAATCAAAGCTATAACAAATTCTTATAAGTTTCCATCAAAAGCTCTAAAATTTCTCTAATGCTAATTGAAAAAATGACATATCTCTTACTTAAAATCTATGCAACATCACAACTTGAGGTCATGGATTAGAAGAAATAAGCATGCAGGGATGTATCAAGTTGGGCTTTATAGGAAGAAGTAGAAAAAACACACCACAATCACACAAATCTCACTATAAACTAAAGGAGAGGTTACTTACACTTTTTTGTGGAATTTTTGTTGATTTTCCACTAATTTCTTCTATTTTCCCCTTTTCCTCTTCTTCTCTATGGTTTCCTCTCTCTTTCTCTCTCTCTCTCTCTCTCTCTCTCTCTCTCTCTCTCTCTCTTGTTTTTCAGCTTGTTCCTAGCTCACTGTTGAACAATAAGGGTAAAACCCCTCTTTTCTTTCTTTTATTTCTCCTTTTATGGGGAATCCCAAAAATACCCCAACATAAGAAAACATTGTGTTACACACACGTAACAAATAGTCACGCATGACGAATAGTTAGTCACGCACAGTGAATAAATAGTGATAGAGAACATAACTAGGCATTTAAACTCGATTCCAACTCTAACAATTGAGGTTTTTTCATATAACAAGCACATCAATAGACACCTAGGACATATAGAAGTCTAATGGAAGCACAAACTCACATCATAAATGTTAGGATTGTAACCCCCTCTTAATGAAAGTTCTTTGGGATGCAATAAACACAAAAATAAACAAACAAACACATAAGAGACCACAAGATAAATATTTACGTGGAAAACCCCAAGATCGGACAAAAACTACGAAGCCACATAGAAAACCTTTCACTATATAATGGAAGAATAAAAAGCTATAGGCTTTCCTCTCTCTCTCTCTCTCTTTCACATTATCATAGCCCAAAACCCTTGAGAAACCCTTTTCTCTTTTCCCTTCTCACATTCTCTCTCAACCAAGGGAACCTTGAGAAAACTCAAAGAGAAATCCTTCGCAAGCCTTTCACCATTTTCTTAAACTTTGCAAATTCTTTGAGTGACTTTTAAATTAACCCCAAACAACAATAGAGACCTTGTATAAACCATACAAATTGATCCCACCACAAAACCCTAGTTTCCTTACTCTCCATGACACTTTGTATTTTCGTTCTGCCGTGACGACTCGATTCTGGATTGATCTTAGATTAACCTGGGTGCTTGGCTTAATCTTGGCTCAATTTGGGATCGATCTGGGATTGAACTTGTAATTCTCTGATGTTGTTTTTCTGCAGTATGTGTAACCAATTATGTCTAGATCAATTCGGGGTCGATTCGACACTACTAGAACTCACTCAATAGGTTCCACTTGCCTCTAGGTTACATCAGACTCCATTGCTACAACAAAGGCCTCAATATGTGCCATTTCATGGGATAATACATTCCCTAATCAATGGGACACCTCTAACAAGGAGTTTGAGTTCAACATAGATTGCAATTCTAGTCAACTTAGCCTTTATATATACCCATGAGGAACTTAAAAACAACACTTTTGCACCCTACTATTGTTGCTCTCAAAGTTTTCAAGCTCTTGATCTCAAGCTTAAGGCTAGTGGAAGCACATCGTCTTCTCCATCTTCTTTAAGTCTGTCAAAACAACAAGCATCTCTCTTCTACAAGGATGCAAGTCCATCAAACCGCTTCAATATCCTTTCAAGAAGACATCATAGAAAATTGTATCTTGAAGATATCCATGGCTAGATAAGATCAATTGTAAACCTTAGTATTGTTCTTGAAGGAAGTCTTATAAATTCAAAGAGTCAAAAAAGAAGCCAAATTTTTATCTTCTTCTTCTTCTTTTATTATTTCATGTGATGCAACATTTTCTTATTTTACAATCTGTGCAACTAGAAATTAATCAGATGTTTGTTGTCCATAAACAACAGTAATTAACAAGCTCTCTTAAAAGAGTTTAGAATAATTGTTCCCCTTTTAAGCAAGTTTTATAAATTCAAAGAGTCAATAAAGAAGCCAAAATTTCTTCTTCTTCTTCTTCTTCTTTTATTATTTCATGTTATGCAACATTTTTTTATTTTACAATCTATGCAACTAGAAGTTAATAAGATGTTTGTTGTCCATAAACAACAGTAATTAACAAACTCTCTTAAGAGAGTTTAGAATAATTGTTCCCCTTTTAAAATAATAAACCAACCCTCCAAAGGTTGGGTAATTTGAACAACAAGTTTTAATCCTCTATCAAGAGCAATGAAATTTAGAATGCAATGAGTGAGATAGTACAAATTGAATGCATTAAAATGTGAAAATACCAAAAAGAACTTAGGTTGAAATTAGATAGAGAGACCTAAATACTTATGATTTGGTGGAAATATATGAGTTGAGTGATTGGACCAGCAGTGTAATGGTTACAAACTGCATTGAAAAGGATCGCCATGCCAAACAATGTCTCCCAAAATCTCACTTTGCTCATTAATAAACTAAAGTCTCTCCTATTGACATAATCATCAAAATAAGTGGCAAAAATTTTAGGTCTTCTAATTGGAACTCATGATATGAATCAAAGCATTGGATTGAAAAGCATCTAGTTGCAAAACGACCAAATTTTTATCCATATATAATCTACTTAATGCAAATATAGATTCTAGTGGAGCCACTTTGATAAAATATTTAGTCCTTTCAAGATAAGTTAAAGGACTCTTTTATTATCATCTTAAAAAAAAAAAAAAAAAAAAAAAAAAAAAAAAAAAAACAATGGAAGGAGCAACAACACAAATGATTAAGAATTTTGAAACCCTTTGCAACCATAGCTTCTTGTTATTGAACTTGTTGGGCTTTGAATCACATCTTCCTAAAGAAAACAAAACTAACAAACTCTATGGTTTAACAACCTATGGTACCAAACCAACACGCTTTTTCAAGGAAAACTTACTATACCACTCAATAGCCAACTTTAATACACTACAATAGCTAATCAATATTATGGTAGCTGGTAGCAACCCACACATCATAAGAGAAAGATGAACTATTGGAATCTATTGAAAAGAAAAGGAAGATAGACTGACCATGGAGGACTGAGAAGCAATCTATGAAGTTCTTCAATTGAAAAGTAAAGAATTACATTAGGTAGAATTTGCAACCATCCTATGAACTAATGGTTAAGTCCTCATATCTTCTTATGCGACCAAAAATAAAATAAAATTACGAGGACTTTTTAGTAACCAAAAGTAGGCAAACAAAAACTAGACTCTTACTTGGGTCAATGTGAATATAAAACAAAGAGAGAGAGAGAGAGAGAGAGGAGCCTCAAACATAAATCAACTAGTGCTCAAAACCTATTGAAACTCAACTTGCCTTAGGCTAGTTGATTTATGATGTCTTGTCAATAACTGAAGTTCATTGTAGAGATCAAAGTACTGAGAATTTCATCAATCAGATATTAAAATGCATGTTTAACAAACCAAAATAAGACAAAAACATGCAAATTAACAAATCAAGAATAAGATTGGCATATTCTAGTAAAAAAATCATAGATGGAAAGCAAGATAGCAACACATTGTCTTCCTTCAGCGAGATGAATAAACAAAGCATTAAAGAAGAAAAAATGAAAAAAAGAAAAAAAGGCAGATGATTAGCTGGTTGTAGAGAAAGAGAGAGAGTCTGAGAAAGGCGGGGTTGTCTTTGCGTTTTGATGATATCACCGCTTGGTTTGAGAGCCTCCTTCACACGTACCGTGAGAAAGTGATATTCAACCCAAATGAGATAAATAGAAGAGAAGAAGAAGAAGAAGAAATGGAGGAGAAAGCAGAGGATGAGGAAAACCATAGAATAAAACATCATGCCTAGGAAGAAAAACCCTAGATTCGCATACCAGTTAGAGGCGACAGAGATAGATAGAGGTTGAGAGAGAGAAACATGGTGAAAACCCTAGACTCACCAATATTTTATTTTTTATTGCTCCCCGAAGAAGAAATAGGGTGGTAAAAAGGGAGAAAAACCTCTTCAAATCCTTCATCCACTTTGCTCCCCAAAGAGTTGAAGATTGCATGTCTTCACAATCTTCAACTCTACAACTCCTTCGTCTTCTTTCTAGATAGCAAAATCTTCAACCGAATGAGTTGGATAGAGAGAAATAATGACCAAATGAGAGTGATTTAGAGAGAAATAGTGACTGAACGAGCAAAATCTAGAAAGAAATAGCGAGAATGAGAGAGATAGACAAGAAGGAAAGGGAGACCATATGGTGTTCTCTTCACTGGGATTGAGAACGAGATTGAGAGAGACAGAAAGAGAGAATGCATGAAATAGAAACACACCTGCGAAAAAGCCCAAATCATAGATGAATTTTTTCCATAGGTGGCATGACGTTTGAAGAATGTTATTAGTAGTGTTCTACTCATATAGCATTCGACAGAACACCTCAACTAGTTAATATTTAGTGTTTTTACAATATTTTTGAAGAAAACAAAAACCATTAATACACCATTGAAGAAGAAAATTAACGGCATTCATAAATGGAACACCATAAAAAATTATAATTTATGACGTTCATAGTATATATGAACACTGTTAATG
>JAOXJP010072656.1:0-29367 GCA_025762735.1 Platanus orientalis
CCTCTCTATCTACCCCTCTTCCTCTCTCTCTCTCTCCCTCTCTCCTGCACCCCCTCCGCTCTCTCTCTCTCCCTCCCTCTCCCTCTCCCTCTTTTTTTTCTGGACCCGTTCAGCCCCATAGGCCCGAACACAAAGAGAGAGAGAGAGAGAGAGAGAGAGGGAGGGAAGGGGTGGGTTGTCGCCACCGTCACCTGCACTAGAGAGGAAGAAGGGGTGGGGGTGTGGGAGAAAGGGAGAGGGATGGGTATTTTAGGTATGGGAGGGAGCTGGGGAGGGGGTCTAAAAGGAAAAATAAAAATAAAAAATGAGGGGTGAGGGGTGAGGGGTGTGGGGGAGGGGGACTTACAAATTTTATCAGTGGCAGTAGAAGCTCCATTTTAATAACTCTCATTGAGAAAACTACTTCACATGTAATGGAAGTGGACAAAACCCTAGGTCAATGAAGATATCAATCAAATAACAAGACAGAAAAGCTGAACCTTGAGTGAGTTTAAGGCCAAAATCTCCAGATGCCAATTATCAACCAAAGAAGTGGTCAAATTCTTGGTTTTGAATCAACAAAATATTTTTTTTAAAAAAAAGTATTTAGGATATTTTAGGGCCAAATTTTACCATTAAATCTCATTGGTGCTAGTTCAAATGTTCATGATAAGACACGGTGATATTATAAAAAATTATGATTCGAAAATTGTTCTAGTACTAAAACTTTGATGCTTTCACGGTTCCTAGCACCCCCAACATTCTTCATACATCTAAATTATATTTCCAAATGGGTAACTAAATGCATGGGGAATCAATATAACGAAAGCTTCAAAAATGCAACTGCATGTTTGTCACATGAAAGGTAATAGTAGACCAAACAATGCCAACATTGTGATAATGGTTACTTGAAGCTCTTGGCTTACATCGTGATAATGGTACTTGTGACAAAATTTGCCAACCCCTCTCCATTGTGATAATGGTTACTTAAAGCTTTTGGCTTACAGCCACGGTAGGGTGGAGAAGGAAGAAGATCGTCCCCATTGAGGCCAAAACATTTGATATTGAGATTGACTGGGTGGGAAAGGAGAAGATAACTAGGATTATTGAGAGGGGTGTGGGATTTCAGTCTCGAATCCAGCTGCTTGAGAGGAATGCTATGTGGGTGGCCGACTGCCTTGCAAAGGCACTTTCTTTGCCTAAATTGAAACTCCTCTTGCGTTCTAGGAAGCAAGGTACAAAGGTTCTGTTATTCCGAAGAAGGGAGAATACCAGGGGATGGTATGTGCAGCTGTCTTCGTTGGATGATGAAGGAAGGGAGAGGTTTGTGGCAGTACCGGAAGGCTCAAATCAGGGAGGATGGAGCAACCTTTGAATGAGGATATTGGAGATGAATGGTCCGGGAGGACGAGCATCTCTTGCCTTTCCCAATTGTGCGGAAGAGAAGGGGGATTTACCTCTGGGTGAGGTGTTGGAGCGTGAGAAACAAGGGTTGGGGATATGGTCATCTAACAGCCCTAGGATTGCAGGGGAGATTGTTGCAGAGGATGGGACCCTTGGGATCAAAGCAATGGGCAAAAGTCCTCCTCCGGATATTGGGAAAAGGCAGTGGAGTGTACAACGGGGGGTATGACAAACTGGGAGATAAATTGTAACCGGATTAGGGATACCCTACACATGAAGGTGACACCAAAATGGTGTAATCTCGAGAACAACAAATGCATTGTGTTCTTGACATTGGAGCGTGAGACATTGATGCTTGTTAACCTCAGGTACCTCTAGAGGGGCAGAAATGGAGGCAGAATGGAGTTTAGGAGATGGACTCCTGAGATTAATACCCTTGAGACGACTATTCAAACAGAGGTTTGTTGGATTGGAGTATTGGGTCTCCCACTTCATCTGTGGACGTTGGGATTTTTCAGAGCATTTGGAGGCCTATGTGGAGGATTCATAAGGTGGATGTAGTCACTAGTTCCCTGGTTTCTTGTAAAGCTGTGAGGATTAGGGTGAAGGGAGGCACTATCAAAAGGATCCCTCGGGTGATTGCCCTTTTTGATAAGGTGATGAAATTGAGGGTGGAAGTTCGTCTGGTGGCATCAAAAACCACTGGGAGTTCGCCGTCAATAGTTGCTCTTCCAACCACTAATTTCAAAATTCAAAATGTGGAGGAGGCACATGTGAGGAACACGAGCATGGCTTCTAGTGCTCTTAATCACATCCAGGGGCAGGAGAGAGTGTCGGAAGATGATGTGGGTCATGCACATGTCACGACAGAAAGAGGGATTGGCAGAAAGGGGAAGGATGGCGGGAAGAATAAAAGTGAGAGTGGGAAGGATAAGGGCAAGGGATCGTCTTTATACCTAAAAGGGGCAAAAGAGGGAATACAAACAAAAGAGTGGGTAATGGAGTCTTTTCATAGAGGGAAAGAGGTTAGGGCTAATTCGGAAAATAGGAAGGGGCCAAGCGATGAATCTTTTGTGGCAGAGAGGCATGGGTGCAATTCTGAGGATGTTGAGGCCCTAAAGTCACATTCCAGTATGGTGGAGGGGGCAAATGGCATTTTAAATTGTCGGAACGGTGCCATTGAAATTGGAAGTAGGGTGGAGGGCCTTCTGGGTGATTCGGTAAATCGGGAGGCTCAGGAAGGAAATTGTAAACAGGCGGAAGCACTCAAGGGTAATTCTAGTAGTCTGGGGGTTTTAATGGGAAATCAGGTGTCGAATGATTGCGATGCTAGCATTCCGGTTGCTGGGGATTTCTCAAGCTCTCTTACCTATGTTCTACCAGGTGAAGATGGATAAGGAGAAAACACTCTTTCAGGTCAGAGCTTGAATGGCAATGATGTGGAGCAGAGTTTTGAGCTGATGGAGGAGATCATAGATGGTGAAGTTGTGATTAGGGGGTTGAAGACAACTTCTTTGAGGGAAATCAGCATTAAGGTGGGACCTTTCATTGACTCTGAGGTGCTTTGTTCATAGGCCTGGTCAAGTGGGGCTCAAATCGAGTTTGGCTTCCCAACGCAAATTACGGACAGGTTGGTACACTGTATTGACCCTAGCCCTATGGGAAGCTCTATAGGTGTTCGGGATTATTGTGGTTGTCAGGGTTTGAATTCTTCGCCATCAGGGGAAGTCGCCTCAGGCCAGTTGGTAATTCATGGGGGAGTTGGAGAAGCGCCAGGACGATTTAATCTCAGATAGAGAATGTTCAATGTTTGCATAAAGCCAGTTAAGTCCATAAAGGGCTGGTCGATAACACCTAAAGGAGGCCTCATGGGTTTCTTCCTTAGTTGTTGGATTCTAGTTTCTAAAATGGGAAAAGTATGGTAGGAGTTGGGATCTTTCTGTTTTTGCAAGTTTTATGTCTTTAATTAATAGTTACTATTAAGAGATAGTCTCAAGTTTTAGAGTCTTGGGAGTCAAACTTGGGAAATAGAATGTGGAATCTTAGGAGAGAGTATGGGTTTCCAAAAAAACCCAGATTTTCTACTCTATTTAAACTCCCCAAGGCCCCAGCACCCCCCACCCCCCAGCGATTGGAATTGAGTTTAAGATTATTGTTTCCTTTCAAAGCTGGGGGCTTTGGTTGAGGCTGGGCCTCCCTAGGACACCATATAGGAGGGCTGTTGGTGTCTATTTTCTATCTTCTTCTACTTCTTGTTCTAATACCTTTGTTACCACTGCTGAGTTCTCCACTGATTCTAGATTCTACACTATTTACTTGGAGCCTGTTATACAATCAAGAGTACCAATCGACTGCAATATTCTACTGACATTCTGCCCTGAGTTTTGTGTTGACTGGAGCTCCAGTTCTATAGCATCTACTCATACAATTACTACTGATTTTATGGGTTACTGCTGAACAGATAAGTCCTTATTTTTCCTCTCTCAATCTTCTATTCTGTTCTTAACTTCTGCTATATTTCTAGTCTTTAAAACCCATTCATGTGATATCTTGATTAGCCATACTTTGATTTCTAATCAATACGAAGTCCTGAGCTACTGTTTGATATTTCAAGTTTTTGTACTACCCTCTATAAAAGTCCACATATTCCTTCATCATTCTATCCCAATTTTATTCTGCTGGGTCTATTTTTATTCCATACCCTCAGAATTCAGACACGAGTATCTTCTATTTTCTTTACTTATACTCATCTATCTTGATCATTTATGGACCGGTTATTCTTATATAAGACTACTTCCCTATTGAAATTCACAGCTATCAGAATGCTACAACCTTGAATTATTATATCATTCATAGTGCTGTTCTGATTTTCCAGATTCAACCACCATCAAGTCTATCTCTTCAGGACTCTTGTTTGTGGGTTGTTTTAATACTTTGGGCCCATATCCGCAAGACTTCTTTGGTCCCAAGACCATCCTGCATCAGGTTCCTAGTTGAAAATGTTTGATGAACAAATTAGACGAGCACATGATAACAGTAAAGAGATCAAAATCAACTTCAAAGATTGCATCCCAAAAGAATTCCTGGATTGATTGAGTGTTTTCCCAATAGCAAGATATGTTGGTAAAGAGGGTCATTGCTTTGGTGCAATGGTAGTGGCTTGGGCTGCCATCGTGAAAATGCAGGTTGAGTCTCATGAGCAACCACTTTGTGCAAAAATGCCAGAGGTGAGGTCTGTCTCCAGTCAAACCCTCCCAGCACCCCGTAGTTATGGGACCAGCACTGGGTAATGACCTTTTTAACATATGTTGGTAAGGAAATATTTTCTATGAAAACAAAGGTTAACGAGGCTCTTGCAAATTAGCAGTATCAGTTGGTTTAATGGAATTCTCCAAGCATAAGGGGTCACAATGAAACATGGGGTATGGTGCAAGCAAGCTCACAAAAATGGCAGAGATTATTGGCATTGAGATAGTCAGTCTAGAGAGGGGTGGATGAAGTGGAGAGGTACTTCTTGAGTGTTGTGTGACAACAAAATTTTATAAAACTGCAATAATACCAGACATGAGGGAAATTCGGCTGAGATGGTTCAATCATGTGCGACGAAGGCCAATGGTTGCATCACCAAGAAGAAGTGAGATTTTGTAAGTTGAGAATGTTAAAAGAGCAAGACTAATGCAGCAGCCATCAACTAGCTAGAGAAAAAGAAGCCTTTATGGAGGCCCAATCCCAAAAGAGGAACAAGAACCTGTGCTGGTCATCTAGGGTAATAGGGGATTTAGGTGCATGGGGTATTCTTGTAACAAGGCATTAAAAGACAAGGGTAGTTAGGGAAACAAGGCTAATTAAAAGCCAAGGTTAATTTTGTCTTTTTAGTGGGTCAATAGTCAAAGATGGGTCCATAAAGAGGGCTGGTCAACAGACAATGTAATAGGGAGTTAGTGTCTTATTTTATTAGAAAGTTAAAAGTTAGAAACTGTCCAAGTTAGATTAGGACTTCTATTTTGAATCCTTTTCTATTTTGTCAGGTTAGGAATCTTTTTTTTTTATGAACTTTATGGAAGAGCAACAACAAAGAGCAGCAAAATACAAGACCAAAGAGGCCAGAAAGAGAAGATAATCAGGATATACACTAATAGAACAAGCCAAAGAGCTTAGGCCACATAAAAAATACTAGAATACCAATCCCTTGTGATATCACTAATGGAGAAACCAGTAAAATCTGAAGAGGCCATGGCCCACGAAGCATTCTCAAACATAATGGCTTCAATAATCTCAGGGGTGATCTTGTGACGCCATCAAATATTCTTCTATTACACTCCTAGATACCCCAGTAACTGCCATGAAGAATTGCTAACCTAAATTTTCTACCATTGTAATGAGAGGAACATGCCAGTGCCATAAGAGATCAAACAAGTTGTGAAGCATAACCCAGCCAAATAAAGAGAGGATAATAAATTATCCCAAATATGTCAGGAGAAGGGACAATGAATCATAATGCAGTCCTAAGATTCTCCGTCCAACCTATACAAAACACAAATATGCGGAGATAATGCCATATAGGGTTGCTTCTTTTGGAGAAGAACCATGGTATTCATCTTGCTAAGAGAAGCAATCCAAAGAAAAGCTTTGACCCAATGAGGGGAGAGACCATTCCAGATTGATTTGAAAGGAAAAGGTTAATGTGTGTGTGTGGGGGGGGGGGGAGAGAGGGGGAGGACTAGAAAGGAATTTGAAAGGATTTGGTTGAGTAGGACCCAAAAGAGTCTAATGACCATGAGTATCTATCAGGGCAGGAAGGGGAAAGTTGGCAATTCTCAAGAGAGTCAACAAGGGAGGAAAGGTAATCCGTCTCAGTATTGAGAAGATCTCTTGAAAATAAGAGATTCCAAGAAAGGCTTAAGGGTGAGTTTGAGAGAATCTCATAAATAGAAGCATTCCTAAGGATGGCAATGCGATATAATCTAGGGTAACATGATGAAAGAAAAGAATCACTAATCCAAACATTGTTCTAAAAGCTGACAAGGGTACCATTACCAATAATAAAAGATAAGTGACAATAAAGAAGAGGACAAACAACAACGATTCGCTTCCAAAGGACAGAGGATCTAGAGGGAGTTGCAGGGTTTGTGTCTAGACCATTATGAGCCGATCCATACTTATTGAGAATCAAAGAATACCATAAACTGCCATCTTCCACAATAAACCACCAAATCCATTTCCCTAGAAGAGATTTATTTTTCGAGATTGTATTCCCAATCCCCAATCCACCCAATTCTTTAATCTTGCAAACATCCTTCCAATTGATAAGATGATCCTTTTTGACTCCTCTCTCTCATAGAAAGTTTCTTTAATGTTGTTCAATTTTCTTGGCCATTTTCATTAGAATGGAGAAGACCGACATATAATAAATCAAGAGGTTTGATAAAACTGCTTTGATGAGTGTGATTCTTCCTCTCAAGGAAATGTGAGTCTTTTTCTAGGTAGCCAACCTTCTATCCATCTCTACAATCACCGGATTCCAAAAGGTGCTCAAGTGGGGTTGCCCTCCGAGGGGAAGGCCAAGATACTTTAGGGGCCATAAGCTGACATTAAAGCCAAGAAGGTTAGCTAGAGAATGAATGTTGTCCACATTGATACCAATAATACTGGATTTGCCCCAATTGACATTAAAACTAGAGGTTATCTCAATCACTTGAAGCATGTGTTTTAGATTCGGAACAGCTTCAACAGATGGTTAAACAAATATAATGGTGTCATTCGCATATTGAAGATGGGAAATGGGACAACCTGAAGCCAAGATCTTGAAGCCCTCAACATTCAACAATGTCTGCCTGGACTACATGCAAGAGGAGGGCACTGAGAGAGTCAGCCACAAGAGAGAAAAGAAAAGGCGATAACAGATCACCCTATCTAAGGCCCCTAGTGGCACGACAGAAGCCTTTTGAAGTACCATTGATAACATAACCCATCATCTAGCTGATCCATTTAAGCTAAAACCTTTCTTAGTAATAACCCATTCAAGAAATTCCCAATCTACTTTTTCAAAATCAATTCTGCATACAAGCCCAAGAGCACCCGTTTTTTTCCATGAGAACACACATTCGTTTGCCACTAGAATGTCATCAACAATTTTCCTCCCTTTTATAAATCCACTCTGATATTTGGAAATTATCAAATCCATAACGTTTCTGAGTCTAGTGGAGAGGACTTTTGCGATGATCTTGTACAAACTGCCAATGAGACTAGCAGGCTTGTAGTTGGAGAGAGATGATGCACCGTTATACTTAGGAATGAGAGCAATGATGGTGGCCCATGCACCCTTATGCAAAGTGTCAGTTTCATGAAATTCAGAAAATACATTTCAGAAATCTTTAAATACATCCCAACAAGAATGATAGAATGTCATGCAGAAGTTGTCAGGGCCAACAGATTTGTCTTTTTCCATACTAAAAACTGCCAATTTATTTGCTCTTCCAAGAAAGGCCCTTTAAGAGAGACGGCCAACTCCGACGAGAGAGGAGTTAAAGAGGTTCACAATTCTAGGTTGGGAGATAGGCACACATAAGAATAGTCTTTCGAACAAGTTTGAAGTAGCTGAAGCCATTTCCTCAAAATTGGTCACTTCAATTCCATTGATTACTAGCTTGGTGATAAAAATTTTCCTTTTCCTTCCATTGGCAACTCTGAAAAAATCTTGTATTACCATCCCCTTTTTTTATCCATTTGTACTTTTCCTTTTGTTTCCAAAAAACCTCTTCATATTTGAGGGTAGATTCCAATTCAGCCAAAAGAGATGCTCTCGAGGTGTGGAGATTCTCAAGGAGGCCCAAATTAGCTGAATATTGCATGTCAAGATTGGAGATTGCATCAAGAATTCTTCCTTTGGTGCATTCCAGCTTGCCAAAAGAGCTTTTACTCCAAGTGATAAGGTTCCTTTTAATATGCTTAAGTTTTTTGCAGAATTTGAAACCTTCTCTTCTATAGACCCTATAATCGTTCCACCAAGAGTCAATTTAAGATTTAAAGTTGGGGTGAAAGGTCCACATGTTCTCAAACCGGAATGTCTTGGGCCCATAACTCTGTGCATTGGTGTTGAGGACAATAGGCCAGTGATCAGAGGTAAGTCTTGTGTATGCCTCTTGGAAGAAGTGAGGGAATATATCCTCCCAATATTAAGAGATCAAGAATCTGTCTAACATGCAAAGAATAGGAGTTTGTCAACCATTGGATCAAGTAAATCGGTTATTAAGTAAGGGAGGGACCCGCAATTCAGATGAAGAGAGTTGAATTCCCGCATTGTCCTTGTAACATGGCCACCCAAGCTCTTTTCCGAAGGATATCTTGTTGCATTCAAATCTCCACCAATTACCCATGGGTCCAACCATCGGGTGCGAATGGAGGGTAACACATCCCGAAAAGATTGACAGATGGAAGAGGAGGGGAAGGACCATATACACCGGTGAGGATCATTCTAACCCAGAATCAGGAAGAGAGAATGAAATGGAGATTGAGTAGGAGCCAAGGAAGTAATCAATCTTCGAAAACATCTGGGAATCCCAGACGATTAGAATACCACCTGAGGAACCGTCTGCTGGTAGATGAAGCCGATCATCAATCCAGTTACCAAAAACAGTTCTGAGAAGTCACCTACATATATCTGCCTTTTTAGTTTCCTGAAGGATTAGAATGTCTGGACCGCATTTCCGAATACATGCTTTAACCAATCCATGCTTATCAATTCCACCCAACTCTCTTACATCCCAACTTAGAATCTTCATTGGCAACCAGAGCAACAACCCCTAGAAAGCCTCTTGGTGACAGAGGCCTCACCACTGTCTTTCATTTCCCACTGCAAGTTTTTCAACTCCCTTAACTTTCTGCCTCCCTTTATAGAGGAAGAATCATCAGCCAAAATGTCTGAGATTTTCACTGCTTCACCCAGCTCATCAACAGCACGGAGACCCATTTTATCCATCACGGTATCCACACTACCAGTACCATTTGCCATAGCCAGATCCGCACTAACTTCCGTATCATTGATCTGATCCAAGCAAGGATCAGGATCTAGAGAACAGGGGACAATAGTAACAGGAGAAGAGAGTAAAAGAGCATAAGAAGAGAAAGTAATAGGCGAATTAGACGAAAGAGAAAAGGAGGGAAGGGGGGAAGACATACCTTTTGATGGAAGGAGAGAGCTGGACTGGTTCAGTCCCATCTCAGGGTCAAGAGAAGCTAAAATGCACCTATCAGAAACCAAAGGTGATCCAGAAGCTCCAAAGGGGTTAGGAGTCTATTAAAAGGGGTTAATCAACATGTTTAGGATTATCATTGAATATTGGAAATAAAATTCTAGGTTTTTACCTTGTATCTCTCACGGTTGGTGCTTTGAAACCCTAGAGATTGCAGTCTCTAGTCTCTTCCTTCTCTTAATCCCTTTATTGATCTTCTTGATTCCTTCTTCTACTTTCTTCCTTCTTCTTTCTCCTTCTTTATCTTTCTTTCTTTCTTTCTTTGATGTCCATCAACTGGAACACCATTACAGTCCATTCGGCTGGACTGGTACCTCTAAGATTGCAAGGGAAACAAGCTGCTGGAGTACTGCAGAAGATTAGCTTTCAGTTGGGCTTTCTGGACTGAATTTTGATCAAAACACAACCTTCCAAAAGAGGTGATTGATCCTCGGTTTTACCAGGTTCTATACTGCAGTTTATTCCTCCTCTAAATCCTAGAATTATATTTAAAGTTCTCTACTGATTTCTTGCTTTCTGGATATACAAAATTCTAAGCCTGAAGTGCTATCTTTCTGAAATTCCAGAATACATATTTCTCGGAAATTGCACCACCCTAATAGGTTATTTTGGTTTGATTTTGTTAAGGTTTTCTTTACCAATTTGTTATTCAACTAATTATCTAAAATCCACTTAAATTTATTGCTGTTCTGATCAGTTTCTGTGACTTAATCCAAATTCTGGATCATTTTCTCTACAGAAAAGTATAACCAGACTGTTCTTTATATAAATTTTTATTCTTAGATTCTTCTGATTGGCCTTAAAATTTACACACAACTTCATTTAATACTCACCTATCTCTCTGCAAAATTTCGTTTTAATCTGACACTATTGTAGGGGCAATTTCATAATTTCATGATGCGGCAGCTTTTCATTGTCTTGAGAGGACTTACCCTCTTTGGAAGCCAAAGCCTAAGCCTATGGAAAATTGGAGGAAAAAGCCTTGCTGTCCCACTTAATTTCAGGTTTTAAGTTATGTGTTTTTAGGGGTTTATCAGAGGGTTAATGTAATAAGGCTTATGCCACGTGGAGGGAGTTAATTGCAATTTCTAGAAGTTTAGTAGTTTTTTCTAGAGTTTAATTGATGTAAAGAAGTGCTGGTCGTACAGCCACTTCTAATAGGAGTATTTTAGTCCTTTTTCTTTATTATTATTTGGTCTTTATATATCACACGATTGGGCATGTAATGGGGGAGTTTTAATAAATGAAATGGATGTTTTGGAGCAACGCATGATTGGGAGTGGAGTTTCCCGTTACTCTGTCACATAAGTGCATCTTTCTCTCTTCTCTTTCTTTATTCTTATTCTTCTCTATTTCTACGACCTCACCTTTTCTCCTTCTTTCTCATCATCTTCTTCTGGTTCTTTCTTTCCTTTCTTCGTTACTCTCTCCTTTCTTGATTCCATATTCTGGAAAAACTCTACACAGCCCACAACCCACAACCTTCTTCTCTTTTCTTCCAAGAAACCTTAAGAGGCTAAGATTTCTTTCAATCCAAGCCTTCTAAACTTAATCCTACACTGTCCCAGCTTTTCCTTACACTAAAGCCTAGTTTTTTTTAAAGATTCTTTTCAAGATCCAAAGAAACCAACCAAGAACCCACCCATAACCAGCCGGACACCCATCTTTACATCTTTCTTTTTGTTTTCCTTCATGAAAACAACCCTAAAACCATCCCCTATCATGTGGTTTACTAAATCCATTTTCCTGGATTTTAGGACAAAACAACCAAAACCCATCCTTGCAGCAGGCCCCTTTCCTTCATTTTTTTTCTGATTTTTGTGACACCCAACCCTCTTTCTTTCTCTCATGCAACACCCATAGTAGGGTCCACTTTATTTCTCCCTTCTTTCTTTATTTTATTTCATTTTTTTAATTAAAGTGCAGTCATCTCTCTTTTTCTTTTTTTCTTAATTCAAGAATTGGGTTCTTGATTTTCTTTAATTCATTTCTTGATTTCTTGAATTATTTTATACAACTTAATATCTTTCTTTAATTCAAGAATTCATTCTTTGGCTTCTTTAAATTGTTATTGGCAATTCCGTCATATCTCCAATTTCTAGGTGCCTAATTCTTAGGTATCCTACATCATTTCACCTTGCTGCCCTGGAATTTTCCAGATTCTATTCTTGGGTCTATTCTTTGTTTTAAGTCTTGTTTCTAGTTGTTATTTGGGACCACACTTGCAGAAATTTAATGCCTTAGGCAGCCCTCCATTATTTGGTATCAGAGCCAAGTTCCTCCTGTCCCATGTTCATAACCCCTTTTTATAGCCATGGTAACGTAGAATTGTCTTATGAGGTTAAAGCTCATTCTCAAGAGCTTGAAGGCTACCAAGAAGGATGTGGGTCAATTAATGTCCTGGATGAAACAGAATAGAGAAGAATCCCAAATTTTGATACAAGGCATTCCCACAATTCTCAAGTAATGCTTAGATTAAATTGAGGAAGCAAATAAATCAACAATTGAGATTTTAGGACACAAGTAGCCACAAACGTTTAGAAATCTATATATAGAATCAAAGAAAAGAAGTTAGAATGAATTAGAAGTAAAAAATCCAAAATGCCCATCTGACACATCAAAAAACTATTAAACTTTTCATATCAGTAGTGCATCAGGAAAGAGGTCTATAGTTAAAATTTCATAGGATTTGAACAAGTTTTGATTTGCCAAATCATGAAATTTCAGAAAACTTAAAAGATTCTTTAATAGAGGTTACATAAGAATAACAAGGAATCTTTTGAAATTAAGTTAGAGAGAAGAGGGGAATCAAAGAGGAAAGTGAGTGTTTTTGTAGGGGATCAAGTGAGGATCAAACCCTTAAAAAGAATTAGAGAAATATGGATTCTTGGGGTGTGATTTCAACTTTTGTTGTGCCTAGAAAATTAGTAAAGCATACCTCAATAATGTATTTCAACAACTTCTATAAAATCCAGCAGTTTTCTCTTCAATAATGGAGGGTATTTTAACAGCATTGAAGAAAGAGACATAAGGATAGTAAAAGAAGATGTGAAAGAATAAAGAGGAGTAAGGGAGGGTCAGGGGACTCACAAATGTACCTAGAGTGCTACAACCCACGATGGACAAAGAGGAAACCCTAGAGTGGCATCACCCTTGGAGGGGAGATAGGACTAGGCCACGACTGCCTTCGAAAACCACCCAGTAACACACTTTGTCTAATCAATCTTCAATGTACAATTAAAAACTTTCTAATTTAGAAACTACCTAAAACATCTAACTTATTCCCTAAGAAATACTAAAATCAAAACTTGCAAAAAATATTTAAGAAACTTATAATAAAGACTTTCTAATTTCAAAAGACTTTTAAATAACACTTTCCTTAGACTACTAAAACTTACAACTTTCTAAAACCCAACCTTCTAAAAACACTATTTCCGTCATTCATTGATACCCCTTTAGTAATTTGGTCATAACTTCCCAAATCACCTCGGATTTGCATAATTTTGGTCTTGTTAGAAAAGTAATTAAATAACCTCTCCAATGACACCAAAATCAATCCAAAAATGTAAGTTTTGAACTTAGAAAACTTGAGCTAAAATTAGTTTCAGGATTAACCTAAAATCCTAAAGTAACCTTGGCTTTCAACCCTCATTACAAAAACAACCCAATAACCAAAAACCCAAATAAACCAATGGCACAAAAGGCCTTATTACATAATTATCCCACCCCTTAAAACACTTAAACTAACTTATCTTTTGGCTCCATCTTGAACTTGATTATCTTGTGAATAGGCATATACCATAACCTCTTGATTATGTTCGTATCATTCTCTAGAGGTGGGGAGAAATTCGTCCTCGAATTGAGTAGTCTCCATTCCCTAGCACATATTCTAATGAAGATTCTTTTCAGACTCCTCAATAGTGGTGGCAAGTGTAGCAGACGACGTACAAGGGAGGTTATGAATGGATCATTCTTCTTGGATCATTTCTTTGTTTGCTTTCGGGCTTTAGCTCAAACTTGAATCTTTTCGGATCTTGACAAAGTCTAGCCTTTTATAATGATCTATAACATGGTAGGAGGAGAAGGGCCATGTATGGACTTCTAGCATGAACTCTTCCACCTTAATCTCTTTCATTTTTTGGACTTTGACTTCTTCCAGGCTTCAGTCTGGCTTTTAGAATCAGGATTTCGTTCGGGAATTGAATAAGTACTTTTCAAATATGATTACTTTTGTAGAAGAAACCATTGAGGCAATGTCTTCATTAAATATCGTATGCCAAACTTGAAAACTTGCAAGAAGCATGTCTTTTGGTCATAGCTAACACGCCTCACCTTGATCCACTGTTTTCCAAACACAATCTCATAACCTTTTAATGGACTGATATTGCTTTGAAGATCTGTATAAGCATCATGCCCAAATTGAATATAGAACCCATCTTCATAATATCAACAAAAATTTGTATCATCCTCATCTTCTAGGATCCTTTTAATAGGCTTAAAGAAATTAAATTCACATCATATCTATCACTTATTAGAACTTTGAATGATTTCCCATATGGGAGTTCATATTTAGTTTTAACCTCAATCATTCCCAAGACTTCAGCTAGGTGGAACCAACTGAGAAAAAATGGCTAAAATTATATCCTTCTAATGACCCACAGGAATCCAACTAGCTAAGAATTAGTTGGAACTTAGCTCTGATACCAAAATTGATGCAGCACAATAAAGAAGAAGCCCAATTTTTGATGCAAGATATTCTCATAATCCTCAAGTAATGGTTAGATTAAATTGAAGAAGCAAACAAATCAAGAATTGAGATTTTAGAACACAAGTAGCCACAAAAGTTTAAAAATCAATAAATAAGATCAAAGAAAATAAGTTAGAAAGAACTAGAAGTGAAAAAAAAGAAGCAAAAAAGAACCCAAAAGAGTATTTCTATTTTTGGATAGAAAATCCAAAATTACTAAAATACACCTTTAACGTGTCAAAAAATTATGAAACTTTCAACATCAATAGTGCATCAAGAAAGGGGTCAAAAGTTAAAATTTCATGGATTTAAACACATATTGATTTTCCAAATCATGAAATTTTAGAAAACTTAAAGATTCTTTGATGCAGGTTGCATAAGAACAAGGAATCTTTTGAATTTAAGATAAGGAAGAAAGGAATCAAATAGGAAAGTGACGGTTTTTGTATGGGATCTAATGCAACACAATAGAGATGATACCAAAGTTGATATAGAATGATTAGCCAAGAATATCAATAAAATCCAAAGTGATGCAGTGGAAACAAGAAAAGAAAAGATAAAGACTTGATTTGAAGCTTTTCCCCACCCAAAACAAAGGATCGTAGTCACCACCAAACTTGAATAAACCCAATAAATCCACCTTTGAGGAAAATTACTCCTGGTTTTTAAACTTCATAAAGAAAGAACACACTAGCCAAGAACTAGAAAGCAAGAAAATTTTTTATTCATCAATTTCATTTTTAAAATTGTGGGTTACAAGATTTACAAGATAGATATTACACGCCAATCTTTCCAAATCCCACTCCAACTAAACTTCCTAAAAAATTAAAACTCTCTAAAATAACTAAATCCCACAATACGTGATACCCTGCCAGTATTTTGGCCATAACTCTCCCAAATCATATCGGACTCTCAAGATCTTGGTCTCGTTGGAAATGTAACTGGATAACCTTTCAAATGATACCAAAATCAACCCAAATGGATGAGTTTTGACCTCCAAAATATGGCCTAATGAGAAAAGATGGGATTACAACTTTGATTTAAAGACTCCTAATTACTTAAAGGACTCTAGAATAAACTCAACACATAAAAAGATAAGGCCAAAGATAATCCTAACATAAAATCTAATAAGACTAATTAAATCAACTCCAAGATGCTCCATATGTCCCCCACTTGGCTGCCAAAAAGATCACAAGTATGGGTCCCACCCACATGTCACATGGACCCCACTTCAGCTTGGATGTCTGCATTAGGATCGAGTGAAGATCAAACCCTTAAAAGGAATTAGAGAAATAAAGATTCCTAGAGAGGTACGATTTCAACTATTAATGTGCCTAGAAAATTTAGCAAAACAGACCTCAATAATATAGTCTAGCAACTTCTACAAAATCTAGCAGTTTTCTCTTCAATAATAGAGGGTTTTTTTTTCTTTTCTTTTTTTTTTTATGAATATAATGGAGGGTATTTTAGTAGCAACTGAAGAGAAATAGATATAGAGGATAGTATAAGAAGAGGATAAAAGAATAGAGAGGAGTAGGGGAGGGTGAGGGGACTCACGAATTAACCTAATGTGCTACAACCCACGATGGAGAGAGAGGGGAGCCTAGAGTGGCGTAACCCTTGAAAGCGAGAGAGAACCAGTCCACAGCTGCCTTGGGAAACCACCCAATAACATATTTTGTTTAATCAATTTTCAATGTAAAATTATGGGGAAGGGGTGCCTTTAAATAGGCTTACAACGATACAAAAATTAGAAACTTCCTAATTTAGAAACTACATAAAAAATCTAACTTGTTCCCTAAGAAATACTAAAAGCAAAACTTGCTAAAAAAACATTTAAGAAACTTCCAATAAGGACTTTGTAAATTTAAAAGACTTCTAAATAAAATTTTACTAAACTTTAGACTACGAAAACTTACTACTTCCAAAAAAACAACCTTCTATCCCGTCATTCACGAATATCCCTTTAGTAATTTGGTTATAACTTTTCCAAATCACCTTAAATTTGCACAATCTTGGTCTTGTTAGAAAGATAACTAAATAACCTCTCCAATGACATCAAAATCTAGCCAAAGAGGAAAGTTTTAACCTTAGAAAAAAATGGGCTAAAAATCAGTTTCGGGATTAACCTAAAATCCTAAACTAACCTTGGCGTTCAAGCCTTATTACAAAAACTACCCAATAACTAAAAACTCAAATAAACCAATGGCACAAAAGGCCTTATTACATGATTATCCTATCCCTTAAAACACTTAAACTAACCCATCTTTGGCCCCATCTTGAACTTGATTCTCTTGTGGATTGGCACATACAATAATCTTTTGATTATATTCGCATTATAAAGACCCGGAGCTATGCAGGCTACCCTAGACCAAATAGTAGCAATGGTTCTCAAGAAAGGACATGACAAAGAACAAGTCAAAATGGTAACCATATTAGTGATGTGTTCCATCAACATCAGTATGAGGTCATACCCAAGTTAAAGGGGACAGACAGCAAGGATGTGGTGGAAAAACCATAAAGAAAATCATCTCAAAGCAGGCTATAGAGCATTAAGAACTTGAGAAAACATGAAACTAGCCCTGAAGAGAAGGTTTCAACCCACAAACTACCAAGTAAAGAGCACATTTTCAATTTACCCAACTTCGGCAAGGAACCATGACCATGGAAGAATACACGAGCTAATTCAATCACTTGGCCACTCATCCTGATTTTCAATGGGATGACGAGGTAATGGTGGCTATATATCAGCAAGGATTGCAGCCACAAATATCTGCCGGTCTTAGTTATTGTCGTTTGCCTACCATGGAAGACGCCATACATGTGGCATCAGATTGAGGAGAACTTGAAACGAGTGCCCTATAAGAGAGCTTTTAATGAAAGTTATCCATGAAACGAGGAACCAAATAATGGATATTATAATGGGAAGATAGTTCGCAAGCCACAAGTTAGTGGTATCACTTCAGCCTCTTCCAGGCCAACATGTGGTCCTAACCCTCCACGAGCAAGAAACATGAAAGGTACAGCATCAAAGGAAAAGGGTGTTCAGTGCTTCCATTGCCAAGGCTATGGCCATTTTTCAGCACATTGTCTAAACCGTGTGATGGGGCTTTCCAACAAGCAACCCTTGGTGGAGGATGTCCATATTCTGCTGCAAGCAATGCCTATTATTCTAGAAGTGGAACAAGCAAGTGTGGGAGATGTTAGTGAACCAGAAGAAAATCAACCCATCTATGTGTTGCATCCCCTTCTCACTACCCATGAAGAAAGCAAGGAATAAGATTGGTGCGGGAAAAGTATCTTTCAGAACAAGGTTTGCTACAATGACCAGCTATGTTCTATGGTCATTGATGGAGAAAGTTGTACAAACGTGGTGTTTGAAGATGCAGCCAAGAAATTGGGGGCTGTAGACTGAACTGCATCCTAGTCCTTATAAGGTGACATGAGAGGTGCCTACTCAGCTATTCTATTAGTGGGTTTATTGACACCATACAATGTGACGTGCTTCCCCTCAAGGTGTGACACATTCTAATAGGGCGACCATGGTTGTATGACAATAAATTTCAACATTGTGCATATCACAACTATGAGATGAAGATGGTGTCTATCCAAGACTTGCCTAACTTGAAGCTCAAAAAGACAATTATATCCTTCTTTCTCAAGTATGTCCCTTACAGCAAGGATGGTATTCTTGGTCCACCTCCGAACTCACTGGAGTTGAGTTTTTTTAAGAGGGGGGGAATTGATGTAGCAGTCATCAACTGGCTAGAGAAAGAGCAGCCTTTATGGAGGTCCAAGCCTAAAAGAGGAACAAGAACCAGTGTTGTTCATCTAGGGTACTAGGAGATTTAGGTACATGACGTATTCTTCTTGTAATAGGGCTTTAAAAGCCAAGCGTAATTAGACAAATAAGGCTAATTAAAAAAGGCAAGGTTAATTTTTTCTTTTTACTAGGTTAAATAGTCAAAGATGGGTCCATAATGGTCGACAGCCACTCTAATAGGGAGTTGGTGTCTTATTTTTATTTCTAAAGTTGAAGTTAGAAAGAGTCCAAGTTAGATTAGGACTTCTAGTTTTGAGTCCTTTTCTATTTTGTTAGGTTAGGAGTCTAATAAAAGGGGTTGGTCAACATGTATAGGATTATTATTGAATATTGGAAATAAAATTTTGGGTTTTACCTAGTATCTATGATTTGCCTTCCCCTAACAAAAGCTCCTTCGGATTCGGATATGATGCTTTCCATGGCCCCCTCCAATCTGCAAGCAAGGATCTTATAGAAATTACCGATTAAGCTGATGGGATGATAGTCATTAAGATCCACGGCCCCTTTTTTCTTCGGGATGAGCATCAGAAAAGAGGAGTTAAGAGATCTGCAGATGGAATTATTTAAAAAAATAATAGTAATCCCCAATAGCCCTCATGACATCGTGCTCTAATAGCGTTCCAAAAAACTTTGAAGAATTTTGTTACGAAACCATCGGGCCTTGGCGCCGTCTCATCTATTGAGGGCTTCTTTAACCCCTTTTACCAAAATCAACCACTCAAACTCGTTTCTTTGGTCCTCCAAGATGCATCTGTCATTGAGCCCTTCCAGCCTGGGCCTTCTGGAGAGGTCCTTAGTATAAAGGTTCAAATAAAAATCTGATATGACCTTCGAGATGTTATCCCTTCCTTGCACCTAATATCCCCCTATTTTAATCTTGACAATCTCACGTTCGCCATCTTTCGAAAAAAACTATGTGTTTTGGTCTCCGTCCTTCAGCTATGATGTTCTGGACTTTTGGCACCAACTAAACTCTTCCATTCTTAGCCAGCCCCTCAAGCCCCCTTTGGATTGAATCTCACACACCTTGTTCATCAGCCAGTAACCCCATCTGATGTTCCTTCATGTCCAGAGATTTGATCTTTTGCACGCAGGCCTCTTTATGATGTTGAATGATGCCAAAAGATTCCCTATTCCATCCTCTCATTTTTCCTTCGCAAATTTAAGCTTCTGCCCCAGGACAAAATCAGTCTTACCTTCAACTCTGATTGAGTTCCACCAATCAGCAACCATCTCTTTAAAGCCCGCTGCGTCAAGCCACAAGAACTCAAATCTGAATGGGCTTGGATGGGGATCTTCTTGGTCTAAGGTAAGAAGGATAGAGATGTGGATCCCGCCGAAGGCAAAGCAATTTGACTTGGATTCTTATAGTGTTTCTCCCACGAAGACAACACTAAAAACGGATCAATTCTGCTCATCAACACCTAATCTTGCCTGTCAGACCACTTGAATGATGCCCTCACCAGGGGCAGGTTGATCAATTCATTACGGTCAATAAAGTCCGAAAATTTCCTCATCCGAGATGAGAATTGATGTTGCCCCGTTCTTTCAGAGGGGTATCAAACAATGTTGAAGTTGCCTACAACAACTCATGGACCTCCCCAGTCATCTTGAACTTCCTGTAGCTCTTACCAGAATCTTTCTCTTCTGGCGCTGACGTTGGGGCCATAAACACCAGAGAATCTCCACTGAAACAAGTCATCGGCATCCTTGCATTATTTTATAGAAATGGAAAATTCACCCATCCGTTTCTCCTCCACCTTAATCAGATCCCAATCCCAAGCAAATAGAATCCCCCCTGAAAGATTGACTGATTCCTTATGAATCCACTCCTAATTTTTATGGCCCCAGATTTCCTTCCCCTCTTTCCACCCAAACTGATTAAGCTTTGTTTCCTGCAAACACACCAAAACCACCTTACTCTTCCTGCACATGTCTTTCACCCTTAACCTCCTCTCCTGGCTCCTAGACCCCGAAGGTACCAGCATAGGCAATCCATCAACATAATTGGTGTAGTAGGCTCCCTCCCTCTTCCTCCCTCTCTCCCATCCAACATAGCCCTATATCTTCTGGTCTTTTTTCCCCCTTTCTCATATTTTACCAAAAATTACAGATGTTGGCATTTCCTTTCAACAAACTTCTGACCTCCTCTTCTACCTGAGCCAAGGTGTCGTCTTTTTTCAATTTCATGGAAGAGCTCTTCAACCTAATACTCTATGCCTTTGAAAGAAATTCTCATCCTACTGCGAAGGATTTTTGTCATCTAAACGACCCAATCCGAAGCTAGAGTTGGGGGAATCATCAGCAAAGGCTCTTCCATCGCACTGTCAACTGTTTCCATCAAGCTCCAGTCTTCAGGGGATGGTTCGTAAGCAGCTTGAATGGGATCTTAACCCACCTTAGACAGTTCAGTATTCCCTTCAGCTACTGAGTCTTCAACCCTCAAGCCCCATTCCTTCTTTGATTGATCAAAGTCACTGGCCCTGAACCTCTCTGGATTGTCTTCCATATCTGGTATTTTTTTTTCTGTGGTAGCCTCGTCAGCACTTCTTCTCTCGTTACCCTGGGCCTTTGTCAACCAACCATTATTAGTGTCATCCATGGACCTGATTGTTGATTCCGATGCATAGCCATGGGATGAGCACCCGGTTTCCCCTTGGAACCTGATCTCCCCTTCCTCCAAATCGTCTTCCACCTCCTCTGCACATCGCTGGGCTTGTTCTCCTTTTCCAAAGACCTGCAGGTCTTTCGGAGGCGTTCTCCTTCTTCCTTCCCTGATTTTAATGCCAGTGATCTTCCCCGTAACATCTAGCTTCACCTGCATTTCCTTGTTATTGGCCTCTTTCCTTCGTTCAGTTCTCCCACCCTGTCCCCATCTATGTCTTTGCCTCCCTTGACCCCAAGCCCAAATGCTTCCTCCCTCTTTCTCTCAATTCTTAAATCGGGTGGTATTAGCCAAGGGTTGGGCTTATGTTTGCTCCTCCTCGTCTCATTGGGTCTCCCATCTTATGGGCTTGACCTGTTTGTCCAAGCCCCTGTGGGCAAAAAGAACTATCACATGATCTTCTGTTGAACCCTTTTTGGTTGTACCACCCCAGTTCTATTTGTTCCTGTCTGTTTTCCTTGCCTACAGCAGACGCTCATGCGTTCCTCCCACCAATCTGTCCTCCATCCCACCTTCCTCTCCTCCCCTCCACCTTCGTCCATTCGTCCTTCTCTACCTCCCCACATCTCTAATCCTCTTTCTGTTTTTTTTTTTTTTTTTGAATTTGAATTTGAAACTCCAGATCTTTCGATTCGTGTGCCTGTGGTTTTTCCTCCCAGATGTTCAAAACGAAAGTGTTTGCACTATCAGAGATAGTGATCGTTGATGGTGTTTCTCCTTGTTGAGAGATTACATGAAGGGTAGTATTTGCCAGATGTACTTTATACATGTATATATATGGTACACCATACACTATGGTATACCATCTCTCTATTAATATAAATAACTAATATAGAGAGGATTACTCTCTAATACGATACCTCCATTCTTGTATAACTCTCTCTCCCTCTTCTTTTCTCTTCTTTATTTCTCCTCCTCTAATTTCATGCAGGGGTACAGATCTTCCTTCATCTTGGTATCAGAGTCGTACAAGTTCATCAGAGAAACATGAAGACAAAGAGGGGCCGAAAACAAGGCTGATGTCAGCCCTACGAAGCTGACATCAGCCAAGCCGTACAGGGGTTAGATCGAGTTGAAGGCATGGCCTTGTGCGGGTTTTTATGAGTATTATAGTCATTTTTCTGGAATTTTTTAAAGCCTACAACTATTTTTTAACGTCATTTTTCTATCGGGTGGAGATCTCCTCAGATTCAACCAAAATCATCAATCTGACCACATCTAGAGTTGTTTGTCTTGACTGCTGAAAGAGGAGTGGTCGTTTTTGCCTTAGCTTTCATCTACAACTTGTTCCACTCGATTTGGTAGAGTTTTAAGAGATCTACATCAGATCTCGTTGAACGACAATGACACCTCTCTCTTTGTTTGTGGTTACAAGCTTAGGCCTGTGTTTGGAAGCCTTGCAACCTTCAAATATCATTAAAGAACCCTAGATGTCGGCCAGGGTGTTCTATGACCTCGCACTAATCAACTAGCTCTCTATGACCAAACTGAATACCATGTGTGTCCCCTCATGTCCCCTCCAGTGCTGACCGCTTTGATCTACTCCAGACACTGTTTTGCATCTAACCAACATTAAGGCAATGTTCCCTATGCCTATCTCATGTTCCCCTGTGTCCCTTTTTTTATGAATTATGTTCCCTTGTGTCCCTTCATGTGTCGACTCCTCTAATATTAGAAGCCCATATATGTGGTGTCCCTAACAATGATTAGGGTGTACTTGGTGTGTACCCAGAGGTTGATGTGACATTAACTTATGGTGTGTTAGTGCTAGGGGTTGCTTACTACGTTAGTTTATTGTGTAGCCGGGGTGCATTAATCACGTGTGGATTGTTGGTGGTTGCTCCTAGAATAAATCATGTCAGAAGAATCTCATAAAACTGGCCAGACTTCTGGGGAATTAAATAAGAGTGACCTCGGAGGCTCCTTTGTTGCTGCAAATTCCTCTCACGTCCAGATCACTACTGTGAAATTTGATGGCACGAATTATCTTACTTGATCTAAATCTAATCTTATCTATATTCAAGGTAAAGACAAAGAGGACTATTTGACAAGTGAAACAGAAGTTCCTCCTAAGGGTGATCCAAAGTATCGAAAGTGAAACACAAAAAATGCTATGGTTATGGGCTGTTGGTTGAGCTCTATGAAACCAAAAAGAAGTGACCATTCTCTCTTCTTAGCTACTGCTCATCAGATCTGAAAATCTTTCTCAGGCTTATTCGTAGATTGGACATGCAACAAAGGTATATGATCTATGACAAAGCATTATGCAGCTCAAACAAGGTGATCAGCCCCTAGTCATCTATTATGCTTCTCTGAAAAAGTTGTAGGAGGAACTAGATCATTATACCTCTTTTTACCCTCTACCTGTAAAAAGGATGTTTCAACATACAAGAAACATGTTGAAGATATATAAGTATTTAATTTTTAGTTGGTTTAAGTCTTGAATATGAGCAAATCATAGCTCAAATCCTACATATGAACATTTCATCGTTGAATGAAGTGTATGCACATGTTCATAGAAAAGAGGGATGTCGATGAATGATGAATTTATCATCTGCAATAAAAAATCAGCATTTGTCTCCTCCAACCGGGGAGGCAGAGGGGGTTCTTCTCAAGGTCGTGGTGATTGTTTTGGTACTTCCTTGGATGATTGGGATCACCTAAAGTGTGAACATTGTGGTAGGTTCAAACATACCAAGGACCAACATTGGGATTTGCATGAACGCCCATAGGATCTTCCTCCATGACAACCACAGTGAGGTAGAGGCAGTGGTAAATTTGGAGGCAATCGACCCAGTGCACACTCAGTAGCTTCCACAACTTCAGAGCCTGCTGCCACTCCTCCTGCCTCACTATCAAATGGTCATCTATCTAGGGAGGAAATTGAGGCATTCTGACAATTTGTTTCTCTGCTTGGTACTTCTCCAACAGCTCCTACCTCATCGTTTGCAGCTTCAGCTTCAGGTAAATCTGCATCAGTTTTATCCGCATCTATTTCCACATCTCAGGACTCCTGGGTCATTGATTCAAGAGCCTTCCACCACATGATTAGTATGTCCTCCATCTTCAAATCCTATCATGTAAGTTCTGGGAAAGACAAAGTCCGTATTGTAGATGATTCCTATTCATCTATTGCCAGACATGGTGACATACCTATTACTTCTTTATTATTGTCTTTTGTTCTGTATGTGCCTAACTTTACCTTAAACCTATTATCCATTAGCCATCTCACCAAGAATCTTAAATGAAATGTTATTTTCTTCCCTTCTTATTGTCTGTTTTAGGATTTGAAGACGAAGACTACTATTGGTATGGGGCATAAGGATGGTCTTTATCTCCTAGATTCTACCTCACAATCATCAACTGCATCTTCAACAATAAAGAAGAAGGTCTCTCTTAATACTACAGATGAGTTGTTCTAGTGGCATCATCGTCTTAGTCACCCTTCTTTTCCTTTGTTAGGGAAATTTTGTTCCCAAATTTCAGTTTGCCCCAAATAAATTTCATTGTGAACCTTATCAGTTGACAAAACATTCTCGTTTAGTTTATCCATTAAGTAACAATAGAAGTTTGTTTTCATTTGTCATTGTTCATTCTGATGTGTGGAGACCTTCCCCATTTACTTCTTTGTCTGGCTTTTGCTACTTTGTTAACTTTGTAAATTATTACTCCCATGTTATATGGGTTTACTTGTTAAAGAACAAAAATGATTTGTGTACTGCATTCAAATCGTTTTATACATGATCCACGCACAATTTGGCACCAAACTCTGCATTCTTCGATCAGACAATAGGGGAGAGTACCTCTCCAATTCTCTCTCTTCATTCTTTGACAAGTTTAGGATTGTCCACCGGACCACTTATCTAGGCACTCCTGAGAAAAATGGGGTGGTTGAGCGAAAAAATATACACTTGAGATTGCTCGTGCACTCACATTTACAAAAAATGTGTTTAAGACCTTTTGGTCCAATGCCATTCAAACAGCCGCCTACCTCATGAATAGGATGCCCTCATGTGTTCTCTCCTTTAAATCCCCAATGGAAGTTTTATCACCTGAAACTCATTTATTCTCTCTTCCCCCAAAAACATTTAGGTGTATTTTCTATGTGCACATATCTAAGTTTCATCGCATCAAGCTCGACCCCAAAGCACTTAAATGTGTCTTTTTGGGTACGGTGTTTGATCAAAAACGGTATAAGCGTTTTCACCCAATTACCAGTCAGAATTTTGTTTCTCGGGATGTGACATTCTTTGAGTCAATTCCCTTCTTTTCTTCAAGAAAACATATCTTCAGGGGGAGGGTTCAGGTGAAAAGTTGTCTTCTTCCAAAATTTCACTTCCTATCCTAGTTCCTTCATTTCACTTTGATAGTAATGGTGTTAGTCGAAAAGGGGAGACTGGACTTAAAGTATACACTCAAAAAAATAAGCAAAATGATTTAGATCAGCAAGAGCAAGAAGGGGTTGAAGAACATTAGCAAGAAGGGGATCCAAATCAGCAAGGTGACCAGAATCCTCATGTACATGAAGAGTCTTCTTTGGATTCAATTCCCAAAACAGGTAACACACATCTCCCTTCTAAGGTGGATGATCATGACATACCCATTGCTCTCCAAAAGGGTGTCAGATCAAATACCCAACATCCCATATCAAATGTTGTCTCTTATCATGCTTTATCTTCTTCCTTTTGAAACTACGTTTCTTTTTGGTCTTTAGTCACCATTCCTCACAGAGTATCAAAAGCTTTAGCACAACCCCAATGGCGAACTTCTATGGAGGAAGAGATGAAAGCTCTAGAAAAGAACTAGAGATGGAAATTGGATATTAGTTGGATGTAAGTGGGTATTACTATGAAGCATAAACCTGATGAGTCAGTTGACAGATACAAGCCATGTCTAGTTGCAAAGGAATATACACAGACATTTGGTATTGATTATTAGGAGATCTTCGCTCCCGTGGCAATGATGAACTCTGTTCGAGTCCTAATCTACCTTTTTACATGGAGACCTTGAAGAAGAGGTATACAAGGATACACCACCTAAATTCCAAATGCCATGCACGAAGGGTAAAGTGCATAAGCTAAAAAAGGCACTTTATGGCCTAAAACAGTCGCCAAGAGCATGGTTTCCAAGGTTCCAAGCAGCAATGATTACAAATGGGTACAAACAATGTCAGGCCAATCATACATTGTTTGTAAAAAGAATGGATAAGGTGACGACTCTCATTGTGTATGTGGATAATATTGGGGTCACTAAAAATGATGAAGTGGAAATGGTACAACTTGAGAACAACCAAACAATGGAGTTTGAAATCAAGGATCTAGGCTTCCTAAAATATTTTCTGGGGATTGAAGTGGCAATGTCTAGACAAGAAATCTTTATCTATCATTTTTTTGATCTTCTAAAGGACTCAGGAATGATGGGATGTAAACCGTGTGCTACACCCATTGAAGATCAACCTCTAGATATTGTTCCTTTGTTTGGGGCAATCTTGTTACATGGTGCAACAAAAAACAATCAATGGTTGCAAAGTCCAGTGCTGCAACAGAATTCCATTCTATGACAAATAGGATTTGTGAACTCTTATGGTTGAAGAAAATATTCGATGAATTGGGATTTCCTATAAAGAGCCCAATGAATCTCTTTTGTGATAATAAGACTGCCATTAGCATTGCACATGACCCAATACAACATGATAAAACAAAGCATGTGGAAATTAATCAAAATTTTATCAAGGGCCATATCAAGTCTAGGTACATTTGCATTCATTTTGTTCAGACAAAGTACCAACTTGCTGACATTTTCACAAAGGGGTTAAATAGTAGTCATTTTTCATATATTGTAGACAAGCTGGGAATGATAGATATCTATTCACCAGCTTAAGGGGGGTGTTGAGAGATTACATGAAGGGTAGTATTATGAAATATACTTTATACATGTATATGTACGGTATACCATACACAGTGGTATACCATCTCTCTATTAATATAAATAACTCGTATAGACAGGATTACTCTATAATATGATTCCCTCATTTTTGTGCAACTCTCCCTCTCATATCTTCTATTCACTATTTCTCCTCCTCCTCTAATCTTCTTATAGGTGTACGGATCCGCCTTTCATCTCCCGTTCCATCTTCACCATCAACCCCAACCACTCTAGTGAGCTTATATCATCCATGTCAATCTTGATTAGCCCACCTCAAAACTCCCCAATAGTTTGGAAGACCTGGTTACTCCATAGGTGGGCAGGTAATCCAAAGATCCTAACCCAAGTTCCATCTTCCTTCAAGCCATAGCCTACGCATCCCACTCGCGGGTGCCATCTGTCCAGCTTGACCCTGTCCTAATCTCTCCTTCCTTTATGAAATACTATTGAGGCTTCGGAGGCCGACGAGAACACACACAGGAACAAGTTCCTTGAGATTTTCTTCACCCTTAACTCCCTTGAGATTTTCCAAATCTTTTTACCCCACAGAGCTGGTAAGTGGGTCAACGTCGCCAATCCTAATATTTTGGAGACAAGGCATGCTCTCATTTGCACTTTATAGTGCTCTGCCTCATCTTTGTCAATGACGATGACCAAATCGTCACTGTTTTTGGACACTTGGGGGCTGGATTCCTAGGGCCATTTCCAATTGGCCACTACCTTGGCGTAACACAATGGGCCCTCCGCCCTGCCTTCGGATTTCTTCCCTTCGTCTGGCAACTTCTTCAAACTTGCTACTCACCCCGCCTTAGGCCTGCTTTCCGGACCGACAGCAACCTTGCGTGATTGCCTCTCCCCCCTTTTTGTTTCCTCTTTCCGATTTCTTGAGGGGACCACCCAAGAAATGAAATAATGGTCTTAGATATTTTTTTATTTTTTTTAAATCATAGCATCTAGAATTTTGCTTCAATTTCAAACTTTCTAAATGTTTCATCATTTCAACCATTTCCAACCCAGCCTAATCAAAAGACTTTATTATCCCAATATATTTGGTTTTTGAGATTGACCATGGTCAGAATTGATGTTCAAAATTAGATTTAAAAAACTTTATCAAAACAAATTCCAATGGACAGAACCTTTAGAGAACCTATTCCACTATAAGAGTTCTTTGCTTCAGTTTGTAGTCTTAAAAACACAAATAAACATCCATATAGCAAAGTCTTTTAGGAACCAACAATAGGGACTCGAGAAAAAGCTCCCTTTGCCCTTTTTTTGGCAAACCTTTATCATAATTCAAACCCAACATTAATAAATTCAGGTCAAAGGCCCACAAAGAAAATATCTCCCCCAAATTGAAAATTCAGAGGTTAACTACCAGTAGAATTGAAATCAAAATCAATAGTATGAAAAACTAGAAGATAAATGTTGACTTGCTGAGATCGTTATAAAATTTATTTAGTTCGTGTAAGACAAAGCATTCAACCCTTTAAAGCATGTCAATGACTATGAAAACTCGATCCATGACATGTAAGAATCTGCATATCTTTATTCTTTAATTGCAATGGAAAGTTGTTAAAAAAGTGCAACATAGGTCCAGATGTTTGTGATACCGCAAACCCCAGCATGTCTGAAAAGCAAGGATCATGATGACCATACTGCTATGATTGTTAAGTCTAATCCAAAGATCTTGTCAATTTCTAGGCTTCCCATTGTAAGAATTCTACATCTTTATTTTGATCGATAAGTGGGAAAGGATAATTGGGTTGTAATTGTGTGTTTGTAAAGCTCTTTCTTTGATTTTCTTTTTGGGTGGGTGTACTTTGCTTCTCTGTCCTCTTTTGCATGGTTCATTGGGGATTTCCCCTTTTTACTAATATATGCGTTAACTTATGAAAAAAAATTACTGTTAACTGTAATCTAACCAAAGGAAGGACAGAGAAAGAGCAGACACATGATTGAACAATTCCATATCAAAGTTCAGAAGCAAGAATACCTCCCATATGATTGCTGATCGATCATTAGATGATGAGGCTAAATATTTCCCATTATGTGAAAATTGCAAAAACCAAACTTCATCATGATGGGCCTGCAATACCTGTTCCATGTGAACATGAAAAACTCAGACCAAAGATCCCATATGATTTAAAGAAACCAAATCCCACAACAGAGAATGCTGATCATAAGCATCTGTCATTCAGTTGGACTGGATATACATTTTTAAGAAAAAAAAAATTTCTTGTGCAAGCGGGGCTTAACCTATTAAGATCTTCTAGGTAAATAAATTTATTCAAAAGATCATACCAATGGTGCTCAGAAAGTTGAATAGATCACCAGCTAAGGAGGCAATGCAGCCCTCCAGTGGCTTAGTATTTGAAGCACAAGTATTTTCCACATTTCATTGTGTAAATTAGAAAGATGGATCATTAAGTATAAACTTATAGAGAGGTATTGGGTCTATCTTTATCTAGCATAGCCACCATTGACCACTTTCAATGCCTCTCTCTCTCTCTCTCTCTCTCTCTCTCTCTCTCTCTCTCTCTCTCTCTATATATATATATATATATATATATAT
>JAOXJP010072657.1:0-15247 GCA_025762735.1 Platanus orientalis
ATGATGTTCAATGTAAGATATAAAAATAAAAGATATCTGCCGTAGAGATCAGATGAAAGTCGATTCTCCTCTGTCACACCCTTCTCTTCAACAATGGTACTTCAATGGTTAAAAAAAATAAAAACAAAATAGAATAAACAAAAACTTAAGCAAACCCTAACTTTCATACATTTTTTCCTAACTACCTTCATTATCAGCTCATATATCTAAGAGGTTCAACAGCATTACCTGAGAATGATGATCCTGCCGAATGATATGCGATTACCCTTACTTGTTGGATGGATTATGACATTTTATATGAGATACAAAAGGAAAAGAGAAGAAAATAGACCAGCGGTAAAAGGAGATCAAAACCCTATTTTTTTCCAAACCCTGCATTTCGTTCTTCAAAAAAAAATTTCAAATCAAAGGGATGGATAGACAGAGACAGAGATGTTAACCTCTGTCTGTGACTCCGTCTCTGTTGGGAGACAGACCCATTACAACTCATTAAGAACCATTCACTCCGTCTACGTCGGGCCCACCTCTAAACAAGGTATGTGGTTAAATATTATTGGTGGTATATGACGGGTGTATTGTAGAGTGGTGTAACAGATGTGGCGCCATGGAACAGCATGCAAGTGGAAGAAGTGGTTGCCTCCATGAAATACATAGGAGTCTCATCAAATGCCTTTGGCTAAACAAGTCTTGCCACTTATCCAATTGTCAGCTGTACCGAACAAAGGAACTTGTACTGGCATTTGTGCACCAGTCTCACGGCCATTTTTCTTAAGTGTATTGCTCATCCAATTTATGGAATACTAAATTATAGAAGTCCAATATGTTAGAACTTAGTAAGCATACAGTCCATAATATGCTATCAATTAACCTCCATCAAGTACAATTCTACTCAAAACCAACCCTCAACAAATTAAGTGCACTCATGTGGGCCTTATAGGAAATCCTGTGTTGAACACCCCTTTCCAGCCAAGTCATAGCAAGCAATCATCTACTAGTGATGCTATATGTGGGTATTAAGGTTGTGTACTTATATGGCCACGGCTTGAGCCCATGGTGCACCATCAGCCGACGAAAATACAAGATGTTCTCATGGCTTCCAAGTGAAGTGTTCAATTGGAAATTAGCCATTTCATTAATGACATTACTGTGACCGAAAAATGGATGATATATGCCTTCTCTCGAAAAATGATGTGCAAGTAGTCACTAACATCATTTAGGCTCTTGTTAGTATAAGGATCAAGGATACGTCACCCATGCTTCCGTCAACACATCCTTTAAGGGGCATTTTTAGACGCTTAAAATTTGTACACATTGCAAATAAGGACCTATACCCATACAATTCTACACAAAGGTCCTTAAGGCCACACATGAGTTTCAAATTTGGCCTAACTGAATGGACAGACTCATTAGGCCAAAGTTTAGGTTAGTAAACTTTAACCCATAAACCACACAGCTTACATGCTTGGCCCATTAACAGGCCCAAAGTTCAAGCATTGTCTACGTGGGACCCGCATGATAGATGATCTACCTAAATTGATTCTTTAGGAAAAATAAGAGAAGTTATGTCAATCAAAGAAGATAAAAAGTTTTTTATATTGTTCTCTCTCCAAAAAGAGAAACAATAAGACATTAAATGTATGAAAATCCAATCAACAATCAATTAAATGTGTGGATGAATGATACCTCAAAATCTATAAATACTCTCTCACACATCAAAGGGAGGGTCTTTGGCAAAAGACTTGAAACAAGAAGCTCTAGAGAGAAAGACTCACAAAGCATCTCCAGAGCTCTCCAAAGGCTTGAAGACTCAAGACATCCTTTCTAGTCTCTCCATCAACAACAATTTGTTGCTAGAGAGAAGAAGACTTCTTGCATCTTAGAGATACGCTACAAATCCGGCTGTGAAAGTGAGATTTACAGTGTTTCTCTCCTTTTTGATAAAACGCGAAGCTCCAAAGGGAAGTGATTCCCCTACAGTCAAGCATCATCAACACCTGAATCCAAGAAACACACCGTCAGACCCTTGAATCTTGGTCGACAAGAATCAGAGGTTTACTATTTTTGTAAAATAGTGTAAAAATCAATGAGTTGTGTTTCATTCATTTATTACAAATATTCATTTACTAAATTTGTTACATTTATTTTGTGTTGTGGATTTACATACGAAATTTGTGTCTACAATACCATATATAAATTGTCTTTTGGCTTTATCTCTTTTTTTTTTTTTTTTGGTTGTTCTATTATAATTTGGTGATCAGATCTTTGAAACAGCCTCATGTAAAAAGATTTCTTCTAAAATCTATTCAAATAAAGAGAAATTTGAGCTTTAGACACTACAAGAAAGATGAAAGTTAAAAAAAATATATTGAAAATTAAACCTAAACCAAAAATAATGGTAAACATGCTGTCCAATTCAAAACCTCAAGCTCAATGAAAAATTCAAACTTACATAAAAAAAATTTTATTTTAAGAAAACATTTGCATTCAAAAGTGTCTACACATAGGTTTAGTTATATTAGGTAAGTTTTGTTCACAAATCTTTTAATTAACAGTCATGTTTAATTAGGATTGTCTTTCTTTTAAAGATTAAATATTGTTTTTTGAGTGTCAACATGGGACTGGAGAAATTTCTTGATTATAAGATTGGTTTTAATTTAAAAATTTTAGTGGATTAGGATCAGGATATTCTCTCTCTCTCTCTCTCTCTCTCTCTCTCTCTCTCTCTCTCATGTGTTATCCCTTGATTAATAAAAAGCCTAGATAATGGTTAAACCTATGGCTTGTCATAGTTAGTTTTTAAATTTAAAGAAATAAATAAGAAGAAATGGAATTCCTTCAACATGTGGAATTCTCTCATATATTGGTTTTTTTGTGTTTTTTGTTTTTTGTGCTTATTTTCCGTTTGAAATGAAAACGCTAAAGAACTTGGAAGGTTACACAATTTCTGTGGCCGGATTCATTTGTGTCGTAAAAATATTTCTCTCTTTACTGGGTTAGAAATTGGTGTGCTAGCTTGCATTTCCTATTGCCAATAATTAGATTTTAACTTAGCATAAAAACATGTGTTCCAATTGCATCGGGTTGTTTGCATCATAGAGAGGAAGAAAGAGGGAGAGAGACTTCCAAGGGCAAGATTGAGGATGAGAGAACCCTTATGTTGGTCAATCTTGATTCACCAAAATGGACCCCTACTCGGCTATTTAATCTTTTATTGGCCGAAAAGAATCTGCTACACCCAAATTTGTTTGTCCTCATGTGTCCCCACACCACAGGCTGACATGTGATGGTTTTTGGCATTTGGTGCCTCTTTTAAATTGGGAGAAGATGTTTATTTGAACACCTTTTTTTATATGATTGTAACCCCTATATACCCCATTTTTATTGGCCTGGATTTGGTTCACCCCTTAAATGCCTTAGGTCCACCCAAATGCAGGGGCGCACACATAGGGGTGGCAATGTTTGACATGACCCGTGAATCCGACATGAAATAAGCAGGTTAAGGTTGACTAGTTTTGGGTCAAAGTGGGTTGACCTATTTTGACACAATTAATAAATGGGTTGAGTTTGGGTTGAGTCATATACTTGTATTACCTTAACTTGGTATGACACAAATCTGACCACCCTGCCAAAAAAAAAATACACAAATCTGACCCACCAACAGAAATTACCACATAACCCACAAACTTGACATGACCTGCTTCGACATGATTAATAAATGGGTTGGGTTCGGGTTGAGCCATATAGTCGTATACCCTTATTTTGACACGACATGAACCTGAACTACCAACGCGAATTACCACCCCTACAGACACATGGCATCAATGTGATTTACACTTTTTAGGGGGGTGATTTTCACTTTTTGGCACCATGTGTCTGTCCATGCATATGGGCGGCCCTTATTCTTAAAGGGAGTGCACCAAATTCTCAGGGCATTTTATGGGTACCTATTTCTTCATTTGAAAACTGTTTTTACAGTTTTAACCCTATGCAGGACATTTGGTGTGGGGAAGACATAAAAAAATGGGCTTGGATTATGTGAGAACGAATCTCGTGAGAACCATGAAAACGGCACTAGAGGGGCTGATGCATCAGTACCAAAAAGTGATTTGCACTTTTTGGGGGGCACTTATCACTTTTCGGCGCTGATGCGTCCGTACCCTGATGCCGTTTTCACAGTTCTCACAAGATTCGTTCTCACCTAATTTTTAGTGGCATTTTGGTCATCCTTTCTTCTTTTATACCTTGATGGCCCTGACACCATCACAGCCTTCTCTTTAGAGGATAAGGAGCTTTGGTTAAGGCACTTGCTGTTAGGATCATTTTAGCTTCTTTGTCTCAGAAGAAAATGGGATGCAATAAAATCAACAAGTAAAACGAAAATATAAATCACGTACAATACAAGATTTATGTAGAAAATCCTAGTTTGGGGAAAAACCACGAAGCCGTTGAGAAAACTTTCACTATCTGAAAAACCTCGTTTAAGATGATTACAATTTTTAGTGACTCTCTTTCTTCGTCTGCAACCCTAGAACAAAACATATAAATACCCTCAAAAACCCTAATACATAACGGATACAATTGGATCCGATCTGATACATAAAACTATAAAATGAGTCAATTTTCCCGTATTTTGGGTTTTTCGGGTCAAATTCGGGTTTAAAAATTCTGATGCTAACCCAAATCAAACTTCACACAATACACTTGCTTGAACTACTTTTTCAGGTCAAAGTTGCATTTTACATTTTCATTAGGACACTTCCTAAAACCAAGCTTTGGGATGTCACCATTCTAATGTTTATCAGGGGAATCATTAAGTACTCGGAGAGGACGTTGTCTCTCAAGATTGTAAGTCAGGTTAATTTTAGGGAGTCCATAGTTGGTGCTCCTAAACCCAGATTAGACTATGTCAGATTCATGGAGGAATACGCTTCCAAAAGGGATAAAGGGCTCAAAACAAAGATAGTTTGGGAGAAGGAACTAGAGTCCCAGTTGCTACCTCCTCAGCCTATCAATATTTTTCAAGACAAGCTTAACAACGAGGAGCTTATAACCAGTGCCCATCGTTTCTTCCACATATTCAAGCGTCTTACTGTTGATCTACTTCTCACTTTTCATCGTCAGAGCAAATGTCATTCCTTCTTCATTAAGTGTATTTGGGATGAAGCTTACAAAGTTATTGAGATTGAACTAGCTTTCATTTATGAGGTTCTTTACACCAAGGTGTAAAGTAGCGGTGATTCATTACCCGTACTAGTTGCATTTTCCGCATCTGTAGTGTGTCATCCATCGTTTCGGATTTTTTAATATTCCTCTTCATAAAGAAGAAGCATCTCTACGAGGGGATTGACATAATCATAACTTAAGTGTTGTTGGTAGGGAAAATTCTTCTGGAGATTTGGTCCTTCACCCGATTACTCTTCTCAGATTGGACAATCCTTCGATTGAAGAAGCACAACGTAGACGGACTATCCAACTTTTCATTCAAAGTTCTTTCTCGTTTCAGACCAATCGATGTGGTCTAATTCTGTGGCACGGTACAACCTGATCGAATTTTACCTCAAAGATCAACCATCCATTTTCAAAAGATCCCTGAAGTTCTTTCATGTCAAGGACATTTATGACAAGTACTGGTATAAAACTTACACACTTGTCACTGATGACCTTAAAGAATTCATATTTAAAGATCTCAAAAACAAATTGCACAGTGTCGTGGATTTCACATCTTACAAGGATTTAATTACTTGTAGAGGTGAAATTGGCACTTCGTTTAACCGATTATGATGAGGAAATAAATCTGAGTATCAAGGTGGAGTTTGATGATAACCTTCTTCTCTGGCATATAGCTATAGATCACTGCTTTGAATGGGATGCACCGGAAGAGCCTTCAGAAGAACTTCCTCCACAAGAGCTTTTAAAAGAAGTTCTTCCTAAACAAATGTTGACAACCAACAAATGACAGTTACTTCCAACCAGAAAAAGAGTAGAGAGGTATCAAATTACATGTTGTATCTTTTGGTGTCACGTCCTTATATGTTACCCCATTTTGGGGAGTGTGGGATCCCCCCTAACTCAACCCAAAACCTTAGAAATATGATAAGAAAACCCTAATAGCCTCATTTACATCAAAAGTAAAGGATTTAGAGATGTTTAGAAGATTTGAAAGCTAAGTGTTGGAGTTCTTCCCCAATTGGGTAAGTTACACTCTCAACTTTAAAAATCTTGCTAGAATAGGTAGTTATATTCTTGAGTCTTCTAGTTCTACTTGATTAATATCATATCCACATCATTTTACAAATGTTAGAGGTAAATGAAATGAGGTTATAGAAGGTTTTGAAGCTTGAGTAAGGAAAAACGCTAAGATTGTGAGTTTACATACATGATGTGCTACTCCTCTTACTTTCCTACTATTTCTTCATTGTTATTCTTCATTTTTATATGGGATATTAGCTTTCCAACAATTGTTGCTAAAATCCATGAAGTTTGGTAAGGTTACATCATTTGATTACTAAATCTATGAGATTTTGGTTAGTGTCCATACATAGTGTGCTACTCCTTTGTTTCTCCTATTATTTCTTCATGGTCAATCACCTATTTGATTAGTATTTTAGTTTCTTCATCACTTCATATTAATCTATGAAGTTTTGGTAAGTTCTCATCACTTGATTTGAAAATCAATGAGATTATGTGACTTTACATACATGATGTGTTGTTCCTTTCTTCTCCTACCATTTTCTTCTTAGTTAATCTTCATTTCGATTAGTATTTTGATTTCTATAGTACTTGATTGTTAAGTCTTTGAAGTTTAGCAAATTTACATCACTTGACCACTATATCTATGAGATTTTTGTGGGTTTTCACACATGATACCCTTTTGAATTCTTGTCCTTCTATTCATTAGAAATCTTTAGTTTGGATGAGATTTCAGTTTTTCTTCATTTTGTGTGCTTTGTTGTTAAAGTTTAGTAAGTTTCCTTCATCCAAACACTAAATCCATGGAGGGTTAGTGAGTTTTCAAGTTAATTGCTCTACTCTTACTATTTTTCTGCATTTTCTTCCATTTTTTGTTGTCATTTTATGTGAGATAACAAGTTTTCATCAACTCTTACTAAACCTATGTAAGCTTGATGATTCTATATTTTCCACAGAGCGATTTCTTCTATTATGCCTTAGTAGAACCCTTGATTACATGGATTTTTGGATTCTATAAGTATATTGCTAAATCTATTCCATTTTAAGCATGTATTAGCTAAGATTTATTCATCTCTTTATTTATCATCCTGGATTTATTGAAATCCTAAGTTTCTCTTTATGATTGAATACGAGAAGGCTAGATTCTTGTGAAATTAAAAAGGGAAAATGATTCTTACTCCATATACTTGAGATTACCTTGATTTCCCTATACTTGATATTCCTATTCATATCATTAATGCTAGTTTGTAGTCCCTTCTTATTTGTTGGCTCTAAGTTGTGTTTCTTAACCTATTTCACATATTAATTTATCATTAATGCTATTATTATGTTTTTCACTTGATTATATACACTTAGACTTAATCCGATGAGCTCCATGTTAGCATCATTTTATTTACGTATCTTGTTTGGAACTCTTATCTTATGGTTGGTTTTGGAAAGTTAGAAGAAGAATTCTGAGCATTTGGTTTGATATAAGTATAAGCTATTACTTATCAGTTTGGATTAAAGGATTTGGTCTGTGAGGCATTGTCTCACATGTGTGTGCCTGAGGGGTTATCCCACATTCATTGCACTCATTAAGGGAAGTGTTTTCCTGGGTAAGTTTATGGTTGGGAGGTGTTTTCCCACATATATAGGGATATAGTTAGGAGGCAATGTCCCATGCATAAGTATATCGATTAGGAGGAGTTTTCTCATATGAGCGTAAATCAAGAGAGGTATTGTCCCTAGGTAAGTATATTGAAGGGAGGTGTTTTCCCCATAAATCATGAAGTAATGGTATAGACTCGAGGTATTGTTTTGGATCCAATCACCAGATGACATTAATAGATGAAAACGACACTAGTTGTCCACCAATTTTGTATGAGATTTTAGTTTTGTTAGTGACCTTATATGGGTTATACAATTTCAGTTTTGTTAGAGTCCCAATGTGGACTACTCCATTAGATTTGGTACGAGAGGTTTTGACAAGGATTAATTCGGAGACCCTACATGAGTTAAGTTGGTCTAATTCGAGGTGTCCTTTATTAGAGATCTTTCTTGGGTTATGTTTGTTTGAGAACTACATTGGGCTTCCACGAGCACGTATACAGTTTTGATATCTACTAATTAAGGTAGTGTATTCGAGAAGAGCTACGACTTATTTACATAGGTATTTTCGTAGTAAACATTTATGTTGCATATTACACTTTCCTTATGAGCTACCCATTATCAATTTCAATTATGGACTTATGTTGATTTGGCTTTATTACTTCTGTCACATTTACTAGAATCTAATCATTATTGTGACTAGTTTGACTTTATACGTTATGCATATTCTGATTTCGTATTGAGTCATACTCGTATAGATTCGATTTATTCTGTGGGACATTATATATATTCTCTCACAAGCTTTATAACTTACCCATGTTTTTACCACTATTTCAAGTGTCGCCTCATAATACGTGATCTTATGCAGGTTTACTTCTGGAAGTGGTTCATGGGGACAAAGGGATATTTCATTTATGTACTTTCTAATCATTTACTTCTAGTACTTACTATGTATGAGACAGAGATTATTGAAACATGATCTTACTTAATGATTAGTAGTTTTTGTCTGAAGAGATGGATTATTGTAGGCCAATTTGAGGGTCATTTGATGGTGCTGTCTAGATATCCATTGTTGTGTTTAGATTGGAGATTAGTCATTTATTCGATGTGGATATTTGGAGTTTATTGTTTATATTCCGTTGTATAGTTTAGAATGTGTATGTCTATATTTTCGCTGCACTATTGAGATTGAATGTCAGTTAACATTTTATTTATTATTCCACTGTATTAAAGTATGTTTATGGTCAAAAAGGTAAATTGAACAAAATTTATATGATTAGGATATGGATTTAGATAGTAGCGGCTCGAATTCACACCTAAATAAGGTTATGAATTTCGAGGCAATACAGGACATCCTCAATTAGTGATGAAATTGGTTTGAAGTGTGGTGCTCTACCTCTTAATAGACAAATTTGCTTGTATGGTTCACACCAATGTGGAGAGCCTCAAGTATTGGTTTCCTAAGAGTGGTGCAAGCTCTCAGTGACTCCTTGAATGAATCAAGGGCCTTTCTACAAGACTTGGTGCAGGGATTTGCCAAGCTAGTACACCTAAGTCACTGTCACCTTCTTTCTAAATGGACTTTCTTATCTAGCTCGAGAATACACTCTAAGGGTTTGATTTCAAAGAGTGTTTTTCTTATGAACTGTTCAATAATGAATGTCCAAAAACTCATAGAATACATTCTTCTCCTCTCTTAAATAGTATGGACCTTATATGGTCAAATTTGAGCAATGAGAAGCTCAACGGTTGAAAACAGGAATGTTTTTTACCATTTGAGGTACCCGCGAATACTCGAGGTACCTAACCACGAGCGCTCGCCAATGTCATTTAATGCTCATGGGCTTGAGCCAGAAACTTTCCAGTTTCTATTCGCTCAGGGCGAGCACGTGACCATGCGAGGAACTCATCATGCCCAAAAAAATTCTCCTTTATGTTGTTTGTTGTTTTTTTCTCTTTACAGAATCTCTTGGGAATTATGATTTGACCCTATTAGGTCTTCTAAGGTCTTTCTAGGGACAACAAGGGTCTTCAGGTCTCGAGAGCACACACACACAACACCTAATGAGTCTCATTTACCTTATTTACCTTTTTGAGCTTGGAATTGATGTGATGGTGATCTTTGGCAGCCTCGAGTGTCATTTGCTTGATTTGAACACGACTTGTAACACATGGACACCTTCATTGTCTTAGAGAAGGTCTTCAACCGGAAACACATATACCCTTTATAATATACATTATATTTTGGGACAATGCATATACATCAAGACTATGAATGAAATTGACAAAACAATGCATGACTTAACAATTTCCTCATGTTTGCATTGCTCCCCCCAAAAATGAAAAGATCTAAGACAAGAAAAAGGACTCATAAATTTGAAGAGTGAAACTCAATTAGTTTAGACACAGATGCCAACAAACTCGGAAAGCTTTAGTTTAGAACCCATTGCTCTTCCTCTCAAGAAAACTAGTGCTCTTCAGATTCACTGCAAAACTAGATTATACTAAAATTTAAATTAGATTCTCCACTAACATACCATAACCAAATTAACGTTCCCTCTTTAGATTCTCAACCATATAATTAACTTCAAGTTACTAAGGAATGAATACAAATTCATCATACTTTGATGCATTTGTTTTCCAAAGTAACTCACACCTACAAAATATCAATTCATATAATAAACTAATCAAAATAAATAAATAAGAAAGAGGAAGAAAAGGAAATCTAATTATTAAACTTGTTATCCTCTAATAATCAGCATTCTGCATTCACATTGACCTTTGAAATTTTAAAAATGTCCAAGGAGATCCCACGAATTAGGGCTTTATAGACCAATATATATATATATAATTTCAGAGCCAACAATAGCAAGGAAATAAGGCAATACAATATATTTTTTAAGAATTTCCTTAGGTTGATAAAAGCTTGATATCTTAACCGAAATAAATGTTCTGTCGAGGATTTGGTGTAATAACCCCAAATTCATGGCTTCATTGGAGGCACGAACTTAGATCATTATATTTTGGGTTCTTGGTTCTTTCACAATAATTTTTTTTTTCTCTGTGGTTACTTAAAATTTGACATATATATGTAACCTTGAAAATAATCATACACAACGGAATAAAAAGCAATTACTAACCATCCATTCCCATCATACAGTGGAAAATAAAGTGTTACTACTAATTCATATGTGCAATAGAAACTTAAAACATCCATGTTCATTCACATCCTTACAATTACATGCAATGGAATACTCATTCTTAAATCAATCATTCCATTAACCATTCCCACAATCAAAGAGTAGGTAATCTAGTCTATCATGACTCTAACAATATGCAATGATCTCTAATGAAATATAAAGACATCATATTATAATCAACTTTTAAAGGCAATCCACGAAAATACATTTTCTCCATAAAGTGCTCCAAATAGCACAAATGTAAATTATCAATATTACAACCTAAAATAAATTAACAAAAGTAATATCTCTTTTTTTCTCTCTCTAATGTCATCTCTCTCCATGAATAATATCTCACATGTGTAGATGCAATCCCATCGTAACTCAATTTGTAGTGTATCAATTTAGGTAAGCTTGACAGGCTCAATAAGCAATTATACAAAAGCCATGAAATGGAATCAAATAGGACATGATATATTCATGGTATAAACATATGAATTGAGGTCATAAATGAGACTATAATATATGAAGAATCATGTCAAGTCACATATAAAACTTTCATACAAGTTTTCTTTTCGTACATTCTTCTTTTTCATCTTTCTTTTCACAATCTTAGTTTTTTTTTTATCTTTATACTTTTTCCACATCAATCATAATATGGTTTTCTTTCGTTCTTTTATTTTACTTCTTGTTAATGTAGTTTCAATTAACTTGTTGGGTAAGTCACTTTACTTTTTCACTTGTGCTTTCATTTACATAGGTTATTTCCTTTCTTTCTTATGCTTTCATATACTTTTTTTTCATATTTTCTTTGATGTCTTTTAAATGTATGACATAGTTTAACTCCTAATAGAGAGATCTTATATCATCATTTAACCCCCAATGACGGGATCTTAGTCATTGTTTAACCCCTAATGATAGGATCTTAATCATTATCTAACCCCAAATGACAAGATCTTATGTCATCATTTAACCATCAATGGCATGATCTTATGCCCATCTTTTAACCCTCAATGACAGGATCTTATGCCATCTTTTAACTCCCAATGATAGGATCTTAGTCATTTGTTTAACTCTCAATGATAGAATCTTATACCATCATTTAACTCCCAATGACGGGATCTTAGTCATTGTTTAACCCCCCAATGATGGGATTTTAGTCATTGTTTAACCCTCCCAATGACAAGATTTTGGCCATTTCCATTTTCTTATTATGTGTCATGTATATAATTTTATTTTACTTTTCAGTTCTTATTTTCATTCATTTAATCCTTATAACATTTTCTTATGCTTTTTCATTCATTCTCATCTCATCATTTAGTTGTAGTGTCATATAAGTGTGAATCTTTGGGGTAGTACATGAGTTGATCATTTGGTCATGATAATTTAAAGCATTTGTAAGTACCATAATCAATATGATATCAAAATTTGGAAGATACATAAGTCAATAGATTTGCAAGAATCAATAGGGTGCTTAAGCCACATGAATCATATAGGTACAATAACATTACAATAATTTTCAATTCTGAGATATCTCACAAGTAATCAATAAAAAAATTACTCACAATGGGAATTATAAAGTTGTGAACAATCACCAGCCATCTATAACCATAGTTTTCATAAGATGCATATTTAAGGGAGCAATTAACAATGTACTTGGATTTACCAATTAAAAACAGGCATCTCATTGAATAAATCAAGGAATTAGCCAAGGAATTCATAGGATTCACTAATACAATAGAAGCTTCATGGTTCTCAAGTATAGATCATAAATAGAATAATGTAAATCCAGAAATCTTAAGGTTTACAAGCACAAAAAAGAAACTCTTTGCCAACCTATTCAACTTGATTTGTGATGATCACAATATAGAATTTTTACAATCCAAACATATAGATCAATAAGAACCTAGTATTATGAGGTTTCATTCCCAATCTCCATCTAATTCTCCATTAAAAAAGAGATCAAAGTATAGATCTGAGGTTCTAGGAAGGTAAATCTCTAATATTTGTTGTAAAACCACTTACTCTTTAAGAAACTTTAGATCAAGAATACAAAGAATCAATTCCTTTATGGAAATTCAATCAATAAACTAACAATTAAGGATCAAGTAGAAATTATAAGATCGTAAGAGAGGAAATATCATATACTCTTTGCATAATTACTTACAAATGATATTTCTTCTCAAATCTCAATTCTCTCATTGAATGGTTTCTTTTCCCTTGTTCGTTCTTTACCTCCAAGCTTAAATTTCTTCTTTCTTTGTAATATCGATGAAGATCTATCACGAGAACAATAGAATTTCATAAATTTTCTGAAGAAATAATTCATTCTTCCATGGATGAGCTCATCTTACCAAATTGGGGATCTTCTTTTTCATTCTTCTCAAAATCCTCATTCCATTATTTCTTTATTTCTTTCTTTTGTTTTAAATCTAAACTAGTCGTGAACATGTGCATGTTTGCACGGGCTAAATAGTTTGTTTTGTGTATTTTTAATCCATTAATTATAAAGATGAATATAACTAATATTATAAATTAAAAAAAAAACAAATTCATTTTGAAAGTTAATTAAAACACAATTTTTGTTAATTAATTTAAAGCCCTAAACCTTTTTACCCATAAGAAATATTTTCTCTTTGATTCACCTTGGTCTGGGTCACAATTAGGGTGTGCACAGACCAATTCCATGCCTCAATAGTACTAGGGTAATGACCATCATTAATTGCTTAACATGGGTTCAGGCTGTGTCAAACCACAAACATTAAGGATCAAGCACATCCCAACCTAATTTTATGAGACTCAACTCTTGGGCATCAACCCTACTTTGGGCTGGTACATAGGTGGTTGGAGCACAACCCAATTAAACTTGGGCTCAGGCCCTGTTAGGACTATGTTTGGGAAAGGTTTTTTGAGCCATTTCTTGGGATGGTTCATGATGGGTTTAGACTGGCTTGTCCCTATCCAGTCCAAGCCTATTTCAGCAACAATGAAGATTATTGTTGGCATGTGCAAAGAACTGCAATTAAAAATGTAAAATAAAAATTATCCCTGGTTGTTAAAGATCTTGATTTGCTTTAAATAAGAGAGGATATGCTAAAGAAGAGATTTTGATTAAGAAAAGGTAGAGAGAGAAATTAAGATATGTTATTCATAAAATAAAGAGAATTTTTTTAGGGGTAATTTCTGGTATATGATAGTAGATTTAGATAGAGTTTTATCTCACATCAAACCCCCAAAGATCACAATCTATTGTAGTGGCTCCATCAAATTGTTTGGCACTGGGTAAGCTTATTTTCAAATGAACTCTATAAAACTAAAATTAAAAAATAAAAATAAAAATAGAAGAACATAGTTATGAACTCAAGCACTCTAACATAGACACAATCCTTGTAGTAATCTTCCATAAGTAGGTTCTATTGTATGATTTATTTTTTAAAGTGATGACTGGGCATTGCAACGAATGAATGTATTAGGGTTACAACAATTATCTACATTCCTATATTAATGATGTCTTAACTGCTTTTGTTATTTATTTATTTTATTTAAGCTAGGATCAAACCAATTTATCTGCCATAGTTGTTCATATTGATCTTATAGCTTGATTGTGCATTGTTTGATGTGTTGTAGAGTAAACTTCTAAAACTTTCCAATAATGTATAATTTGCAAGCTGATTTATATGGAATCTATACAAATTTATTATGAAGTTACCTCAAATCTATTGTTGGGACTCTGTCAGAACTTATTAAATTCATGATTTGTCTTTGTTTTATTTTCTCTCCTATGCTTAGTACAACTTGGTCAGTCACTAATTTGTTTCCAATTATCACTAATAAACTTAAATTACTAAAATTAATTATATCAAAATGATTAAGTATTAATTATGCATCTTTGATCCTATTAAATGCATGTAAACATGTGTGAGTGTTACATTTGGTGTCTAAGACACCAAGGGACGATATATGGAATAAAATGGGTGGGAGTTAGATGACAATTCAAATTCCCGTCCATTTTATTCTGTACGACATCCCCTGATGTCCTGAGCACCATCATAGACACTAAATCATGAATAAGACATTTACTCCCTAATCTTAACTATCTACTAACGCTCACTCATCTTGAACGTATAGCTATATTTAGGAACATGGCCTAAGTTCATATCATTAATAATGTCATAAAAACCTATTGTTTGAGATAATATTGGTGTATTATGTACTGGGCGGCCCAGTGCACGAGGCTCCCGCTAACGCGGGGTCTGGGGAGGGCAAGATGTACGCAGCCTTACCCCCAT
>JAOXJP010072668.1:0-15247 GCA_025762735.1 Platanus orientalis
TATATATAGAGAGAGAGAGAGAGAGAGAGAGAGAGAGAGAGAGGGAGAGAGAGAGAGAGAGAGAGAATACTAATGAGGAGAGCTTTTAGCTGATTTAGTCAAACGAACTCAGTTGAGGCCTCAGTCTTAGCTCTATGACAGTCGAGGGTGAAGGAGTTAAACGAACTCAGTTGGGGCCTCAGTCTTAGCTCCATGACAGTCGAAGCTGAAGGACTAACAATCTACAACCAGGTCTAGGAAATTGTATTTACAAAGCTCCATTGGTTCCACTAGCCTAAATGCAATTAGAAGGGAAGATATCAGTTGGGGCATCAGTCGTGGGCTCTTAGTCTTAGCTCTATGACAGTCGAGGGTGAAGGACAAATAATCAACAATCAGGTGTAGGAAAATTGTATTTACAAAGCTCCATTGTTCCACTAGCCTAAAGTGCAATTAGAAGGGGAGATATCCTAATTTGCACAGTGAATTGTGTCAGCCTCCCCTATTTATGCTAACCTCCAAGGAGTGAGGGCGCACATCAGCACCGAAAAGTGATTTACTTAGAAGGGAAATATCCTAATTTGTACAGCGGATTGTGTCCGCCTCCCCTACTTATGCTAACATCCACTGGGGGTGGGGGAGCAGACACATAAGCACCGAAAAGTGATTTATGCCCCCCAAAAGTATAAATCACTTTTCAGCTGAAGTGTAATAGGGGAGGTAGACACAAACCCTCCTCCTAATTTGGGGATTTCAATTTTGGGTTTTGCTTTTAAAAAACTTTTAAATTCTTAGTAGGATATTTAATTAGAAATCAGGTCTGTAAATAAAGTAAAGGATACGTGTCATGTTGTGATCATTTATTTGTTGATTATAGTATCCACACTTTCACTTCCTTGTCAGGGGTACTATTTGCACAACAATGTTTTAGTCTCACTTTTGTTTTCCAAAATATCTCTGCCCCTAGAACCTCGGAGCTGTATCATCCTCTGTGACTTGTGGTGAGCTGAGACACAAAGGGGGTGGACCCATACATTTTTTGCATGGCCCCACCCCCCCCTTTGTGTCTCAGCTCACCAGTGGCTCACCATGAGGCATCGCAGAGGATAAGACTCCACCAATACGATAGGCGGGAGGGGTTGATGTTGACATACACACAATGTGAAATGCTGTCAAACGAGATTTGAACCCATAACTTCTCTTCAAGGACATTGGCATTACAAGAGGCATTTGGTAATAATACTTTTTCAAAATGTACAATGCTTTCTTTTTATTATTAATTTTCATACTACTTGACAATGAATCAAAGAGAATATGCAAGGGAATCCAAAATCAACTATTGAAATAATCTTCAGTCACGCCTAACGGTAGATTCAGGAGACTGCTCTTCTGGAGTTTTTGTGCTCTCGTCTTCATGAACGAGATGCTGTTGTTTTTGAGCTCTCGTCTTCTAACGAGATGACTTTTTTTGCTCCCGTGATAAAGAGCTAGTACCTCCTCTGATTTTTCTCTATGCATCAGCTTGTTTTCTGTCAACTTGTTTGTGCCCTAAGTGTTCTCTTCCATACCTCGTTTTTTCCACCCTTGCCGGCGGGCTTTCCATTCCCCCTCCCATATTTTCCCTTCTTCGCCTCCTTTAGGGTTTTTGAAACCCTTGGTGTAGGCGATCTAGGGATCCCTCTTTCCTTACCCCCATTCCATAGCATCACCCTTATCTTAAACTCCATGGATCTAGAAACTACCTCCCCTACATTTCCCCTAAATCTGGAGCCTTCAAACGTTCCAAACCCTGAGGATTTGATAAAGGAAGTGTTCAACTTAAAAATTCAATCTGCTGAGGAGGAAGATGAAGAGGAAATATTATTCTAACTAAGGGTTTCATGTAGGGTAACCCAAGAAGCTACAGTGCCAAGGCACTACAGAGGGGAGGCTAAAGATCATTGGATTCTATCGGCCCTTGTAAAACCACTTATGGGTAAAGCCCATAATAAGGAGGTTTTCATTAAAGTTATAAGAAATGCATGGTCTTAGACAAAGCTGATTGATATTTTCTCGCTGGAGAACGAAAGCTACAGGGTCATCTTCCATCTTAAGGTGGACTTCTGCAAGTTCTAGATTGAAGGACCCAGGCATTTCAATAGAAATACAATTGTCCAAGCATCATGAAACTAGGGATGAGCCCATAATCTATAGAATTCTACGAGATAAAATTCTGGATCTAGTTTCACAACATGCCATGGGATTACTACACAAATGGAGCTGTACAAATCTTGGCAAAAAGGAAAAGTACGTTCAGGATGGTTAACCATGGGGAACAAGGTTTCCTTAGGGTTCGTATTGCAGTCGATATTTCAAAACCCTTGGTCAATGCTATTACTCTTCGCTGTGAAGATGGCAAAGCTTACCCCATTAAAGTGCAATACGAGAGGTTAGGGAACTTCTACTGGTCATCTAGACCATGAAGACAGGGAATATACCATCAAATACTACGATAGAAGCATGGGTAGACCTATGGAAGAGGTCCAAGTTCAGAAGAACCTAGAGAACACCATGAGAGTTGAGAACTCTCGATGTCAAGAACCAGGGGTAATCTAGAACCCATCCCCTCCGGTGAAAAGCCTTGTGAATAATCATGGAGCAGTCCACATCAACAGTGATGACCGAGTTGTGAGTCAACTCGGAGCTCTTGCCCCTACACATGTTCATTTCTTATTGGATGAGCTCAACTCGGTTGCTGACGAAGCAAGTCTGATGCACCAAATAGCTACTTTCCCTTCTTATGATGAAGATATGTTGCAGGAGAGGTGTAAGTAAAGTTCTTGTACTCCTTTTCAGGGTAAGTCACAAGAATGGCCAGGTCATATCCAAGATGAACGGTTGATTTCTCCCAGGACATCACCAAAATACCAGTCTCTCCCCCCATGCACATGGGCGTGTGGCCCAAAAAATCTACTAAAAGGGGAGATACAAAAGAAAATTTGAAAAAGGTAGCTGATTGTACAATCCTGCTTCCTATGATTGACTCTATGCCTGAAAGTTCACTTACCACCCTCCACAAAAATGAGGCAAAAAAGGAGGCTTCGTTTGGTTCCTTTGTCCTGGATAAACCTACCCAGTCTACCCTTTTAGAATTACCTAAGCCTAGTGAACTGGTCCCAACCAGAATTCCTGAGCCAACCTTTATTCCAGGAGGGTCTCTCTTAGTGCAAACAAAAGAAACGCTTAGACTTCTGAGATGCTTTTAATGCCACAAAAAAGGAGATGCCTAGATTTTCCCCATGATGATAATGGCGGATCTAAGTTTGATATCCATACCATTTCTAAATGTGGGGGGAACTGTCTGAACTCTCTAAAGAGACTGATTGAAGTCAAAGATTCAAACCCGACTCCTTAAAAAAATCATCTATAGAAACTTAAAAGTGCACAACTATCTAAATTACCTGACATTCGCCACACTTAAAGAGTTGAAATTCGCCCAGCGAAAGGAAAATGACTATTTCATTCGCCCAGAACTAAAGGGTGGTAGATACATGCATTCACCGAAAAAATTGTGCGCAAATGCACTGTTCGTATTCACTCACCACGGAAATCAGGAACTGAAATTCGATGTTATCTTCTTCCAGGATAGTTGTTTTGGATAGTCATAACTCCCATGAGTTCCCTAACCACCTAGGAGACTGAAGAAACACCTATATGCTCGGGATAAAGATTGAAGAATCCCACTCAAATATGGGAGTAATAAATGAGATAGAGTTCTTCTTCAATAAGGACTCTTCTCTAATTCGTTTATGTGCATATAAATGCCTCCAAGGCTACACGAGAAAGAGAGTTTTTTTGGAGAAGTCTTAGAAGTTTTGAAGATCCATCATAAGCTCAAGTTTTCAAGTAAGCGTTGCTCTAAATATCCAGGCAAGTTCTACTCCGTCCCTCTGAAAGTTCACAAGTTTACTTCTCTTCCAAAAGAGGAAAGCAAGTCCATTATACCTCTACGATCTCTCCAAGGAAGACACCATAGGAAGCTTAATGACTAACCAGGCCATGGCTAGGTAAACTTGCCAGTGTTTGAGTAGTAAAGCTGTATTTGTATTCGTTGAATAAATAGAAATATTATTATCTTCTCTTCTTCCCTTTCTCTTCTTTATATTTATGCAACTTTTTTTTATAGTACAAGTTGACAAACTTAAGGTTAATAAGAGGTTTGTTGTGGTGAACAACAGTAAATAACAAGTCTATTAGGCTTGGAGTATTATTCCCCACTTATTAAAAATAATAAACTAGCCCCTAAACGGCTAGTTAATTTGTACAATGAATTTCGCCTCATAAAAAAAAGCTCAAAATTTGTGTTACACCATCTCTCACCAATATGCCTTCTGCCCTGAAGATGATAAGTGAGTTCAGCCTGACGTCAAACAGAGTGAGGGAGGATGAGGAACTTCAAGCACAGAAGAAGTAGAACACTAGAATGTCCTTGCAGCCTCATGTGGTAACTCTAAACTCTAGAACTAATCCAAATGACATCAATTCTATCAAGGTATTGTTCTCCCCTTTACCATGTTTTTCCTATAGGTTTTTCTTTTGGAATTATCTATTTATGTGGAATTTCTGTGAACCCACAAAAAAGGAAAGCAACCACAGACTAATGGCCTACTATTCAGCCCATAGAATTTATTCGGTTTGTTGCCTATCTTGTATCTAAAAGACTAACCCAAGGGACCAAAAGTTCCATGGTTTTCTGCTCTCTCAAGATTAGTTTAAATGCATGTTTTTCCAGAGTAATCAATTCCTTCAAGTCTATGTCGGCAAGACAATCCACATTCTTATCCCACCTTATCAGTGCCTACACCTGAAACTACTTTTTAAAAACTCTAAAAGCAAATGGTCAGACCGAAGATCCTATAACCAAATAGTGATCGATAGGTGCCTACAAATCCCCTAAATTCTCCAACCTCGATAAAAACAAGGGGTCTTTTGTTGGATAACTGTCCAAAGGTCTTGGCCTTGATGCCTCTGATCCTTGCTCCCTAGCATAACCATCTAACAACCTCTATTCCCTTAATTAATTTGGCTATTCCCTACTCTGAAGTGGTTCCGACCACTGTCCCAGATCAATACCTTCCCCGTCCATGAAGCTCACCGCTTGGAGCTATCAGGGAATCGGGCAATCCCAGATAGCTAGAGCTCTCAGGGACTTTATTAAGTCCAGAAACCCAAGTGCCATTTTTTTGTCTGAAACTAAATGTTTTGTTGAGTCTTTTTGGAAGAAGTCAAAGCTTAGGTCCGATTGGAATTGTGAGGGGGTTGACTCCGTTGGTCTCTCAGGGGGTTTGATCTTATTATGTCATAGATCTCTTAACCTCATGATTGTGAATCGTTGTCCTAGATTTATTGAGAGTCACATCCATGTTCCCCAAACTTCTTGGGCATGCCTTTTTGTGTATGGGGAACCAGATAATAATAGAAGATGGGAGTTCTGTGATGTTATCATCCCCGAAATCAAAGGCATTAACCTCCAGCTCATTTATATGGGTGACTGGAATTGCTTATGGTCCAAAGAGGACAAATAGGAGGATAATAGAATTACTCCTAGAAACCTTTCTAGAGCGCACAAAATCTTGGATGACGGTAATTTGATTGACTTAAAGCATTCTGACCCTCCTTTTACTTGTATAAATAAACAACTTGGTGGGGCTCACATTAAAGAATGTCTGGATAGATGCGTTGCCCACCCAAATTGGTTATCCAAATTCCCCAAGCTTTAGTTGAATGTATCCTTACTCTAGGGTCCGACTACACTTTCCTCTTGTTGGATATCCTCCCAATCAGAAACTTTAGACCCTTGTCGTTTTGTTTTGAATGGATTTAGACCACCCACCCAAATTGTAGTGACATTATCAAACGGGGTTGGGCTAATTGTTCTTCCAAGGATAAAATTAGAACTCTGAATATGAACCTCACCTACCTACCTTCGATTCTCAAAAGATGGAATGTTCGCACTTTTGGGAATATCAAAAAGTAGATTGAATCCAGAAAGGCTAATATTAGTCAGCCTAAAGCATTTATCTCTAATATCCATGTCCACGAGAGGCTTAGTAAGGAGGAAGATTCCCTCTCTGATCTACTTAAAAAAGAGGAAATTCTCTGGGCCCAAAAGTTTAGAGCTAATTGGTTAAAATGGGGTGACAAAAATTCTAAATTCTTCCATCTGATTACCATTGAGAGGAGGAACCACAATAGAATCTCTCAGTTGAAAAATAACAGAGGTGAGTGGGTTAACGGGGACGAGGAGTTAGATAAAATCTCTTAAGGCTATTTTTGTGATCTCTTCAAGTCTTCTAACTTGGAGATCGACCAAATTGAAAAGACCACATCCAATTGCTATTTCTTCCCCTTTGAAGAAGCAAAAACTCAATTGGATGTCCCTTTCTTAAACGAGGAAATTAAATGTGTTGCCTTTGACATTAGAAAATTTAAAGCTCACGGCTCGGATGGTTTCTAAGCGGGATTCTTTCAACTTTACTGAAATATTAGGGGCTCTTCCTCTCTGAAGAAGCAAAAGCTTAGTTGGATGTCCCTTTCTCAAATGAAGAAATTAAATGTGTTGCCTTGACATTGAAAAATTTAAAGCTCTCAGCCTGGATGGCTTCCAAGCGGGATTCTTTCAACTTTACTAGAATATTATGGGCGACGATGTCATAAAAGCAACCTTGGAATTTTTTTTCTCGAACAAGTTGCTTATTGAGTCTATAAATCAGACATTCATAACCTTTATTCCAAAAGTTAAAAATCCCAAATCTATGGCCTAGTTTCACTCTATTAGCATCTGTAATGTTATTTATAAGATTATTTTAAAAACTTTGGCTAATAGATTTAAAGTCATTTTTCCTAAGATTATTCTTCAAATCAAAGTGCCTTTGTCCAAGGCAGACAGATCTCTGATAAAATCCTTATCACCCATGAAGTCCTTAGATTTATCCGGCTTAATAAATCAAATGCACAGTTTATGGCTATTAAGATTGATATGAACAAAGCTTATGATAGAGTGGAGTGGAATATGGTTGTTAATATAATGAGAAAATGTGGCTTTGACGAGAATTGGAGAAATTGGATTGCTTCTTACATGTCTTATGTATCCTACAGAGTGCTTGTTAACGGATCTCTAGGTCCTCCCATTATTCCTTCCCATGGCCTTAAACAGGGAGACCCTATCTCGTCTTTCCTCTTCCTACTATGTTCAGGATGTCTATCGGCCTCCCTGGTGGCAAAAGAGAGATTAGGTGCTATTTCGGGCATCAAAATTAAACCATCTAACCTGCCCATCTCTAATTTGATGTTTGCGGACGATTGTTACAACTTCTCAAAAGTCAATATGAATGAGATCGGGGCCATCATTGAAACCCTCTCTAAATTCAGTTTATCCTCGGGCTAGATTATAAATCACAACAAATCCGATCTCTACTTCAGCCCGAATACCCTGAGGCAATTCAAAAAATTAATCCAAAATGCTTTCCAGATCAAGCAGAACCCAAATCTTAGAAACTGCTTGGACCTTCTATCCTTTATAGGGAGAAATAAAGAAAATCTCTTTGCTTTTATAAATGAGAGGGAAATTTTTTTTATCCTAAGCAGGAAAAGAAATCCTCCTAAAATCGGTGGTTATTGCCATCCCCTTGTATGCTATGTCCTGTTTCATTCTCCCCAAAAAGATTTGTAATAGCCTGAATGTCTCCCAAAGAAGATTCTGGTGGGGAAATGGTGAGGAAAAAAAGAACATTAATTGGATTTGTTGGGACAATCTTAAAAAGACAAAAAAAGGAGGGTGGGTTAGGCTTCAGAGATCTCCATTCTTTCAACCAAGTCATGTTAGCTAAACAAGCCTGAAGAATCCTAAAAAATTAAAATGCCCTATGGGTCCATTTCCCCAAAGCCCTTTACTTCCCAAGGTTTAATTTCCTTGATGCACACCCAATCAACAACTCCTCTTGGGCTTGGAAGAGCATCTGCAAAGGATCCACTCTTCTTAAAAAAGGGTTTCAGTGGCAAGTGGGAAATGGATCTGCTATCGGAGTTTGGGAAGACCCTTGGATCCCTACTCTACTAGGGTTTAGCCTCAATAGATCCTCCCCTCCCCCCTCCCCCCTCCTCTTTGAGTGGTGGATCTCATTGATAACGACATGAGACAATGGAACCAAAACATCATGTCCCCCCTCCTCTCTTCTGTGGAGATAAGCCACATTAAAAAAAATCCCTTTGAGTCTTGGTAATCAAGGAGACGACCTCATTTGGCACTTTGATAAGCATGGTCAATTTTCGGGTGAAATCTGCCTATGCAATAGATATCCTCCCTAACAACTCTCAGATCCCTCCCCCCCCCCTCCATTGGAATAAACTCTAAAGCCTGCCTATCCCCCAGAAGATAAAACACTTTATTTGGCATGCCTATAATAATGCTATTGCTATAAAAGCCAACTTGAATGTCAGAATTAATGAGATTGACCCGATGTGTCCTTTATGAAAAAGCTACCCCGAAGCTACTGTACATACGCTCCTTTGTTGTGAACACAGTGCACAAGTCTAGTTTGCCTCTTCCTTATCCATTAGAACAAATGCTTTTGAGAATGTGTCTTTCGCTAGGTGGTTTATGAATTGGTTCTCTTGTAGTTTTGATTCAAATATTGATAGAATGGAGACTATTTCTTTTATTGTCATCATCCTTTGGTGCATTTGGAAAGCCTGGAATGAGTTTGTTTGATAAAAAAGATTTCATTATGTCTAATATCTTGCTTTCATCTTATAGGTTGCTTAAGGATTCTATGACTTTTTGTGGGAGCTTAAAAGAGAAAGTGGGGATTTTGACACTTCTTTTTGGACTCCTCCACCATGTGGGTGTATTAAGATAAATTTTGATGCTGTCTTTTCCCCTATATTGAATGAGGCCAACTTGGGAATTATTATCCGCGGTGACGATGGACACTTTTTGTATGCCTTGGCGGAGCCGGGCCTGTCTTTTGTACCCGCTCTTGTAATCGAAGGTCTTGCTGCTAGAATCGGTCTTTTAAAAGTCCTTGATCTCGGGGTAATAGACGTGATCCTTGAGGGGGATTGCTATAAAGTGATTGACTCCCTTAGGAAAAACATTGACTTGTGTGATTGGTCCATTAAATGTATTATTCAGGACTGTTTGTGCTTTTCAGGGAAGTTTGGTAATGTTTCCTTTTCTTGGATTAAAAGGAACACAAACAACCCTATTCACCTACTTGCTAGAACTACTTTTATCTCTAACACTAGGGAAGAATAGGTCGATAAGCCACCGGATTGGCTTATTGACCCCCTTCTCTCCGATGCCTGTAACTGTCTGGCCCTCGCCCCAAAGTGACTTTATTCGTTTTATATCATTTCGTCGTTTACCCAAAAAGAAGTCACACTAGAATCAATTCAATGCATGCCATGATGTTTAATTTTATGTGTTTTGGTAAATAGAAAATGATACTTATGTATTATGTTTCTAAAATATCCGTATAATTATGTTAAGACACCATTATCAACATTGTGTCATACATAATGACATCGGAGATAAAGTTGAATTTTAACAATTGAAAATTTGGTTGGGAAAGGGAGGGATTTAGTTGTATAGGTTATAAAAGCTATGTTTAAGGTTCATTCTTTGAAGCACTCTTTTGCTCCAAAACATGAAAAGTAGAATTCCATTTGGAAACACCGAATTACTCCAAAAAAATCTCTCTCACGAGCTACTTTAGATAGGAGAAATAAAGTCACTTAAAAAATCTCACCAATCTAACATCAATAGGTTAAGGCATGGCCAACTTTTAAGCGAAAAATCTAGTTGAGATCGTCTCTTGGTATAGGCGACATACACATACTACTTTTGGATGGTGATTATTACTCTTTTTTTTGTGTTATGTGTACATCTCTTGAAGCCACAACTTTACTTGTGGTCAGGAGACGATCCTTTTGATGAACAATAATTGAAAGTAACTGTGGTATTTGACCTAATTGTGGTTCTGAACAGCCCAAATGATCTTCTACAATTAGAAGTTGTGCAGTTAATTGGCTGTTATCCTCAGTACACAGGTCATAAAAAGTGGGTACTGTTTTAAAAATCCCGACCATTTTGCACGATGGGGTAGGTGTTAAGTAGGGCTATCAACTATCTACCTAAGCATCCATATCTAGTTTGCAGTTGATATGCTTAAGCTAAATACAGATGCATCTATATCAGATTTGTTTACGAAATATATATATATATATAAAATCCTTAGCTGAAATCCCTCCGATAACCACCCTTTTTGGTTGAACTCCACTAATCATCATCTTCAATCTTTATAGTTACTAGGTTCTTATTATCTTTGTAATCATCATTACTTTCATTTCCATTCTTTAATCAGCAACACAAAAATTTCAAACATTTTCATTTTCATTTTCTTCTTCTTCTTAGTATTATATTGTCTGCTCTTCTCATTGTTGTTACTTATAGTCACATCCTTCTTGTTTCTCTCCTTTACCTTATGTTTTTAACCTCAAAAATATTTGTCCTCATTCAATGCCTTGATTTTATGACAAAGAATGTAATAAGATATTTTCAATTTGTGTTAGATATTTGGTTAAATATACAAATATAAATAAGAATTTTATTTTTACATATTCACATATATCCAAATTTGCATCCAATATTCGATTAAGTACATAAATGTATATAGATATGTTATATTTCTTTTGTATTTGGTCTATTTACAGCCTTAGTGTTGAATATGACTGCAGTCAACTACATGACTTTTTAACGGTAAATGATTCAAACTCTCTTGACGGGGTTAAACGCACCCGTTACTTTTCATTCACAACCACGAAAGAGTAGAGAGAGAAGTTAATGGCATCCATCAATTGTCACTTATCGAGAAGAAATCAAGGCCAATACTCACAAGGCCGCTCTACTCACAAGTTTTACCATATATTTGTCGAAATATCCTTTGTCAGGAATCGTGTTGCACACTAGCGTGACATCTCTCCAATCGAGAAGAGATGATTCGAACTCATCCTTCAAAAGTCCCATGCTGATCTTGAACGTAGGCAATAAAGATAAGCAACGATTAAAGTTGGTGGGACGTTGCTTTCACAAAAGCATCATCATTTACAAATTTGGCTACCACTCTTATTATTTCCCTTGTACACTAAGTGACCCCACAACCCCTTTATACTCAACCCCACCTAAGATGACAGAGATGCAGTGAGCAGAGCCAATAGCTTCCTTCTCAATCAATGGACTCGTATCCTCTAGCCACCTTACCCTCCATCACGGTAAGCTACAGACACGAAATGATTGGAGCTGGAGTTGTATATTCTGTGCTACCTTATGGAATGCCACCGTGAGCCACAAAGGAGCAACTCCACCTCCTTTTATGTCCGTGACTCACCATGGCGCTTTATAAAGTGACACGAATCCGGTGGGACCCTGTAAAAAGTGTATGACCCAACCCTTTGTGTATATGCCGCATAACCGCGATGACCCGAAATCATCTGTGCCACCCTCCTTGATGGGACACTCTGGAGAATCAAAAACCTCCAAAAAAAAGTGAATTGATTCTTCGCCTGAGTGTCCCATCAGGGGGGCGCAGATGAAATCAGCCACCCGCGATGGAGAGGAAGGAGGCTGAGAGGGTACAGCCCGCTTCTCCATAAACCCCATAAACGGCCCACCTAAACCCTATCTCTGACTCCAGTAAAAAAAACGTCCCCTCATGCTCCCTACACAACCCAACATCAAATGCAATGATTACCACATTAAAACAGTGCTTTTCATGTAAAAGATTTTTTTCCTCTTTTTTGAGTGGGAGGAATTTCTTCCCCCTGTCCGTCATGGACCCAGCTTCACCCGAGGCGTATACAAGAATCACACAATACGAGAGTGCTAAAACAAGCAGGGAGCAGAGGAGTACGGTAACAGGAAAGGAATCAACCAATGCCCAAGGAAGCGCAGATAGTGACAGTTTGACGACGCAGTTTCCTAAACAAGGAACGTCGTTCTCTAAGCTCAGTTTACCGGTTCCAAAAAAGGGTACAAGGGTAGGTTGGTCATTTCAGGTTAGGATGGTCATTTCCCGGCATCGGAATGCAGATTCCTCGGAAAGCTTCTTTCTGCTGCCTTTGCTTAGAAACTACTTATAACAAAAAGCAAAAGAAGTTTACGGGTGATCGGAAAAAATGGAAGTGGTGGTTTGACGGGAGCGGTTTCGGGAGAAAAAAACAAAAATAGAAACAGGATAAAGGCTGTTTTATCATCTGGGAGAAAGAGAAGGGTCACGCAAATCCTATGGGGTTGGAGTTCTCCATTAGCCACACGGCGTTCGAGACGGCACGAGACTCTGTCGTCACCAGACTCTCGTTCTCGTCAAAACAGATTTAAATATGAAAGGAAAAAAGGGATAAGTAAAGATCAAATATACTTTGCCCGGAAAATAAAATGAGAAATAGAGAGAGAAACCTTTCCGCTTTCTTTTGCTTGCCTTGGAGGAACCGTCACTGCAACAGCTTGAAAACATAAAAAAGGAAAGAAAATGTTGAAGTACCCAAAAAAATGACTTATTAAAAAATAGTGTTTTTACCGAGTCAAGAGATCACACGTACCTCAAGATTCTCCATCGTCTTTTCGATTTCCCATTTTGAGAGAATTCCAGAAACAAAAATATGACTAAAGAGAAAGAGAAAGAGAGGAGAGATTACAAAATTTTTACTTCTGTTATCATTATCATATATTATAGAGCCTTGTTTCTTACAGAGATTATATAAAGTATACGAAATTTTAATTCTTTCGAAAGAAAAAGAAAAAGAAAAAGAAACTTAAAAAAAAAGTAGGAACAAAATTTTATGGATTTTCTCTACGGATGGAAGCTAAACCGGTTACATTCTTTTCTCCACCTTCAAAACTGTTTGATTTGATGGCGGGTGGCTTCCATTATGACACCACATCCTTAATCATTTCTTCTTCAGCCGATGTTCCAGAGGCGGAGTCGTTGGAGTCGGTAGCCAACAACGAGATTTTCTCTCCAAAAATTAGCTCGAACTCGCCGGAGAAATTTTTTGTTGTAATTGGAGTCTTGATCTCGGTTTCTGTCTGTTTGTTGGAAGTTGATGGTGTTCTTGTGTAAGGAGAAAGCCATTTGGCTCTCATGTACTCGGCTTTTCTCCACGGTGGGAAATGCATCCCTTTTTTCTTCAAGCTCTGTTTGGCTGCGTCTGATACGATGCAGATGATCTGTTGGAGACGATCGGGTTTGCCGACGAAGATGGATGGTAGAAATTGGAGGACGGTTCTGTAGTTTTTGGTTGATCGAGCTATTTCGAATTCTGATCGGAAATCGACGTCAATTAGCAATCTATCACCGTCCACGATAACGTCAATGTATTCGTATTCTCCTGTAAAGTTTGATTTTAAAAATCTCTCAGAAACATCTTCTCTACAAGGCAACAATTTTATTCCATATAAAAGGAAATTGGATCTAATTAACCGGGACTGAAAGAGGAGGAAAAGTACCGGATGGATATGCCGGAGATTTCTCCCAACGTGATTTGCAGATTGAAGCGTCGTATCCGAGAGCTAAAAGGCCGTCCGTGACGATCTCTCTGCAATCGTCCTTACGCTTGCAGCTCTTGTTCTTCTCCACTACTTTTGCGATATCCGCAAATATGTTTCTCTCGGCAGTGCTCGTGCAAGCAACCAAGCTCTGTAACATATTTTTGTTTAAATAAGGAAAATTAGCTTATATATTTGTTCGTTGGAGAGATTAAATAGAGAATTAGAACAAATCAATGAAATCTTTACATTGAGAAATTCGAAGCCTTCATCAGAAGAGGCCGCCGTCATCGACTCACTGAAACCATTACAAAAGTCGAGTTCATCATCCGAGCTGTCAGTACAGTTTCCGTTGAAGCAATTGCAGCGATTACGTCCATGCTTTGCTGCGGCCGATTGCTTCTCATTGCTCCCTTCTATGAAATTTTGCACCATTTTTGCCAAGCACATAGAACTCGGCTCCCAATCATTGCTGGCATCTACGTTATACTGCGGTTCTCCTACGCCAGGCTTTTCAGCCGACGAAATCCTCAAAACGCCCGGGAGCTGCCGCTCGAAAAGCCTCTTGAACCGCGATTTCGCCACAGGTTTCAACGGATCATTACGAATCCATTCTTTCGAGGTATTACAATCGATCGGCTGGATCTTCATTGGAAAAGGCATGATTAACGAGATCAGAAGCGATAAATTCTCCCGCCTGTTAAGCTCCGCTCTCCATTATTTAACAACTAGAACTGAAGTTCAGGTGACCCCCTACCTCTCCATTTCCAGAAAGTAGACTGGATAAGGACTAAAAGCTACGGTCAAAGACCAATTCGACGATCGCAATTGATGAGTAAAGCGCCAAAATAGGAGGTTGACAATTCATCAACACTTCCTATACATCTAAATCCCCAACTCCTAAGTATATTCTAAGTTTTACATCCAAAACTTACCTAGAAAACACTGAAATGTGAGATGAACACTAAAAGATTGTTGAACGCAACCAGATCCTATGCATCTACAATCTCTTTTCAGCTAATAAACATTTTGATTAAAGAAGTCATAAAAAGACCAAACGTTGATGTCCACAATCTCCAACACTTCCAGTGAAAAAAAAATCCGATCGTCTGAAAAACCCTACCGATTTCGACCGAAAAAATAGGCAAATCAACCCAAATTTGAGGCTCTAAATAAAATCGATACCTTTCTCTCCGATTAATACATCTTCTTGCTTTAGATTGGCGAAGCAAGCACGGAATAACTTCAAGACCTCGCTAAAGAAAGCTGCTTTTGCTTAGGGCTTCCAGAAACGGTAAAAGCAGCGTTCGAGGAATACGTGACAGCGAGGAGCGGAGATACGGACACTTCGGCGAGAAAGGGAAGAATCGATGGCCGGAGTCTTCATTCTCCGGCGAACGGAACTGTTTCCGGAAAGATTATCAGACTGGGGAGAAAAGAGAAACGCGAACTTCGTTTGTGTGTTTCTGAGGGGTAGAAGATGGGCTTTTAAAAGGACTTGGGGGAGCCTGTGCTGACTAGGATTGGATGACCACGTGTCAGTTCGTTACGTCCCGAGTGGCCTGAAATCATGTGCGACACCCCATGATGGGACACTCCGGGGGGGGAATCAAAAACCTCCAAAAAGTGAATTGATTCCCCCCCCTGAGTGTCCCATCAGGGGGGGTGTCGCACCTGATATCAGCT
>JAOXJP010072679.1:0-15247 GCA_025762735.1 Platanus orientalis
ACCTGACGCCACCCTCCTCCTTTATCCGGGCTTGGGACCGGCAATGTCTGAAGATACAAACATTGGCGGAGTTTTGTCAAGGAACCTGCAATGCTAGAAAATCCCTCAACAAATCTCCTATAATATATTATTTGTAAGGTGCCTATGGGATTGATAGATATTGATTTTTGAAGTTATGTCATCCGTATAGGACAGCTTCAAAAATTGTCATGTCTTTGACCATTTTTTTCTTTGCTTAGTAAATTACCTTTAACTTTTTTGTTTGGTGTCTGTTTCACTTGACGTTTGTTGCGTATGACTCTAGACTTCCATGCCTATCCAAAGGTATAACTTTCACTCATAGATTCTTTTTTCATTTTTGTTAATGCCTTTCTAAATTTGCTCCAACATTTAGATCAACATATGTGCATTGAAGTGATACTATGTGTGTACAGAACTTATGTGACATTTGTTATCACTCTAAGTGTGACACGTGTACAATAACAGGTGTGTCATGGTGCAGGGTGTTATATTCTAGAGACACCAAGCACGTTAAATTAGGTTTGCTCATCCCTTTGTAATCATTGTGATTGATTAATAAATTGAGTAGTTGAAAGTGGATGTAGGCCCCGTGTGGCCGAGCCACTATAGATTCTTGTATTGTGGTGTATGAATTTTGTGTGATTGTTATTTACATTTTCATACTTGCAATCATCATCAATTGAGCACCAAACACTTTAATTAAGTTGACCTAAAATTGAACTACACCTAACAACTTAATTAAAATTAAAAAGGAATAAAAGAATTAAAATTTTAATTAAATCCTATTCACCCCCCTCTAGGATTACGTACTTAGAATTTCAAATACATTTAGAACTAATCATTCAATTATAGTTGTGTCTATAGGTATAGATGCAAACACATGGCATCATAAGATTAGGCATATGAGTGAAAAAGGGATGAAGGTAGTATACCCAAAGGAAAAATTACTTAGATTAAAATAGATTATTTAAACTTTTGTCCACTACATTTTTGGAAAAAAATGTGAATTTTTCAAAAGTCAAAAAGGCCCCTAAAGCTCAAAAATTAGAGTTAGTTCATACTAATGTGTGGGGACCAACTTAGGTACCTTCTCTAGATGGTTCTTGTTATTCTCTCTTTCATTGATGATAGTACTCAAAATCTTTGGGTTTACGTTCTAAAACATAAATATGATGTATTTAAAAAGTGAAAAGCTTTGGTTGAGACTAAAACAAGTCTAAATTAAAGTGTCTCAAGCTTTGGTTTATCTTGTTATGATGCACAAGCAAATGGACAAGTAGAATCTTCCAATAGAATCCTTAAAGATCTTTTGAGGAAGACCAAGACCATTAATAATAAACCAAGATCTTGGCATCAAATTCTTCTACAATTTTATGGGCACATAATACATAAAAAAGAATAAGTACTGAAACAAGCCCTTATGCATTAACTTATAAACATGATGCCAACTTACCAATGGATATTATAATTGCTTTAGTGAAAGTGGATTTTCAAGAAAGGTTAAGTCCAAATGAATTTAATGATGCAATGATGCTATAACTAGAAGATTTTAATGAGGCTCCTCTAAAAGCTCTAGAAATAATGAAAGCAAATAAGCAGAGAGTAGCCAAAGCATATGATAAGAAAGCAAAAAAACAAAATCCTTTAAAGAAGGAGAATTGGACTAAAATACCATTATTCCCATAGGAATGAAGGATCATGCCTATGGAAAATGGTCACCCAATTAGGAGGGACCACATCAAATTAACCAAGTGCTCCCTATAAGAGCATATATCCTACAAGAATTAGAATGTTTAGTCATGAAAAGGACCATCAATGGCCACTATCTGAATAAATATTTTCCCACCATATGGGAGAATAAACAAAAAATAGTAAAGTAACAAGAGCCAACACATGGCCTGGCCATTTATCCTACAGAAAAATTAGTGTTATAAATAGAATATAATCAAGAATGACCATAAGTAGAAAAGCAAGATATGTATAGAAAGAACTTGGTCCATACGCTAAGAGGAAAAAAATAGCAGTACTATTGGCCCATTCACGTGTGCAAAGATAAAAATATTTACCAGCCTATCTATTGTATTAAACCAAATTTAAAAAGATTGTTTTAATAGCCCTAGGACATGAAAGACATATTATCTGAAGATCAAAAGGACGAAGATCCTTCGTAGAATTCCAAACCTGAAGGATCTCATCCTTGCAAGAAGTCAACTTCTTCTTTTCTCCCACTCCATTAAGCTTCATCCTGAGCCTTTGTTTTTTGGTGGTTGTCACCCTCACTTCCTTCATCAATGATTTACGTTTTTTTCTATTTCTTTCCTTCCTTCTTCCTTCTTCCTTCTTCCTTCCTACCCCAATCACCTTCAGCTTTTCTCCTTCTTCGTCTCCAATTTGATAATTTGTGCCTCAATCTTCTTAACACATTTCTCCGTTCGAAGATTTCTTTCTTGGTAGATTTTCTTGACCTATTAAGTGAGATAAACATATTAAAACTACTTCATCGTAGCTTTCATGGAGGATTATTTTGTTGCAAGGGCCTCTAGATCATTGATTCTTCCAATTATACGCTCATAATCTCCTAAAGCAGCTAAGGCAGGAGTAAGATTAATGGAAAATTTGGCATGGATCTAAATCTTTAGAAGAAACTTGAAACAAAAGTTGGATAACATCTTCCACAATGATCTTATTAAAACCTAAGGATATGAAAGAATATACTTTCTCCTTAATCTTCTCAAGCACCTTGTAAATATCCTTAGAAGATGGGGCAAGGTTAGTAGTCTTGGAAGATTTCCCAGACCGGGGCTCTTAAAATGAGGGAATGTAATCATCCCCCAACAAATCTTACATAAGAGCATCTAGACGTCAGGAGAATCAGCTATATCCATCCCTATTACACCATTTATTGGAGAAGATATCTTTAGAGTTAGATTATCCTTCATGACAAAGGAATTCTAGGAAGGATAATTTGGTGGAGGATCAGTTACATTATGCCCCAATTAGAGTAGACTCTGAGTTTCTTTTATCGAAACTTCCTTCAAAGGATTGGTTTCTTCCATTTCTTCAAAGTGAGAAGGAAGAACATTGCAAGTGTCCTTTAACTGGTCAATAGAATCTTCCTCTGTAAAATTATAGACTACACCAGGGGTCTTAGAGAAAGGATTGTGTGACGAGTCTACCTTGAAGGATTTGGCGTATCAGCTGTCTTAATAAGATGCCTCCTTATCTTAGTAAGGGGATTAATATCTTTTGGGTCCTCTTCAGGAAAAGCAGGAGCATCTTCAAGTAAATCCGATAAGTGTACACCACCTAAAGACTGAGCAACTTCCATAGGAAAAGATCAAAAAAAGATGATTAGAAAAATCATTATCAAAAGAAGTATATAAATATAAACATAAGAAAACTCACTTCTTTCCCTAAAAAATGTTATTAGATCTCCATTGGTTGTCACTCGTTCAACCCTTACCAGTTTGTGAGAATCTGGAGAAATCCTCCTTCAAATCTCACATCTAACCATTTTGAAGGAGGAATAACAGGATTTTCTATGCCAAAGGGAGCCGAAAGAATTTCTGGAAGAACTTGTTTAAATGGAGGAAAATACATGTGGATATCACTAATTTGAAAACCTGATTCAACTGCTTTCAAATATTTTTTCACAGAGTTATCAAAATGTTCTTCTGCCCTAACAACAAATTCCGATCTTGTCTTTCCTTTTGCTTCCTCTATACTCTCAAAGGGATTCCATTTTTATACTTATGAATTATGTCATAGTTATCCTTAATGAAATGAATTTTACCTTCAGACTTTTTTGAAAAGAGTTTGACAGGCTTAGATCCCTTGGATTCTTTAGAAGGCTTAGTTTTCTTTGGAGGAATTACCACTCCTTTTGCTTTTAATGTCTTTGATGCCTTTGAGAATGACAGAGGAACTGGAGATTTTAAGGGGGATGACCTTACTAAGGGAAGAAGAGACCGACAACTTTCTTATTATGGTGTAGAATAAGTTTTTTTTTTTTTTGGCTAGAGATCCGGCAAGGGTAGGATCTACCTCTTGGTTCATTTAACCAGGATTTAAGTCTACACTATCAAGATAAGGAATAGAAATGATGGATAGATGGTTGATATAATCATCTAAACACAATTTAAGATTTTTTACTGAAAATAATCCTTCCACCAATCTTGGTATTCTTTTACTGCCAAAGGATTATGGGGTAAATCAGAAATCTTAAAGGATGAAGGTAATATACCCATGGTGCTCATAAGAATTTGAAATAGAATCAACAACAATTGGAAAAGAAACCCATAAATGAGAATGTGGAGGAATATTCTTTTGTGAAGGAGTAAAGGAACTAGGATCAACTAATAGAAGCCAAATTGTCTAGCAAACTATTGGGGAGCATATGGTTCTATTCCTAGCTTTTTATTTAATTGATCATGCATCCCACTGTAGTGAAGGTTATATTGAGAGAGGTATGAACACCAAACATTGGTGAAACTTTTCTGACATTCTGTCTCAGAGGAGGTTCCACCATCTCTAGTGTACCATTCTAGTCTATAGAGATGGTCAACAAAAGGGAAGAATTTTAGGCTATCTCTACTAATAGATAAATCCTAAAAGAAACAAACACTCTCTACAAAAGAAAGAAATTTTTTCCTTACAAGACACCACTTGCAACCATAGGAAAAGAATTTGTAGCTAGAAGGGGCTCTAGGGAAACAAGCTTCAAGATTTGGAAAGTATTCATAGATCTACCATTAAAGGAGCCATAGTGGAATTACATAGTTGTGTAGGTTTTTTACAAAAATATTATTTAGACCCCTAAATAAAAGAGACAAGAAAAAAGGACCCATAGTGAGTTTTTTGCCACTAGCAAGTGTAGCACCAACAACACTACATTCTTTCACCATGCCACTTGAAGGAACACATATGACATACCTACAAACCTAGTATGGAAAGAACACACAAAGTTCTTATGTAGAAACATTCTCGGAATTCTTTCGTTCTTTCAAGATAAATTTATTGTAGGAATCATGAGTATTAGAAGGGTAAAACACTAGGTCTGAGGAAGAAAGGGCTAAATCAATAGAGATAATCCCTCCATGTGGAGGAAGATGGGTTAAAGATGAAACATCCAAGATAGTTGGAGCCATCAAACCACAACCAAAGTGAAAAGCATTAGACGCGGTGCTCCAGAAGCATACAGTTGACACTAATACTTCTTTATCCATGGGGATTGAGTATTTATAAAGTTGAAGGAGCTCTAAAATTCCTAGCTCTTCCCAAACTCCACCATAGACAGGTTGTACTCGGGCTACGCAATCTAACCATTGGCGAGTAGTCTTTGGCTAAGATTCTAAAGATTGGTTTTTATTCCACTTTAACCAATTTAAGGACTCAAAAGCTAGAAGGGGGATTTTCTGATTTATTGTACAAAAATAGTTCATCTAAATAAAAGGGAGGTATAGAGAAGAAATCCAGACCAAGTGAAGGAGAATGCTCAAGGTTAAGAAATACCTGATTAGAGTAGTGAGAGGTTTCGATGATGCTTTTAACAGTGGAAGAGATAGTCATGTCAGATGAAGATGCAGCCGTTGAGGAAGAAACAACAGCAAAGGAAGACTCCATCAATAAATCTTAGAGCTCGCCAAAAAAGGATAAAGAAGACAAAGATTTTAGAGTAAAAGAAAATCAAGGGAAGGATGATACTTATAGAGAAAAATAATGATGGCATGAAACATAAATCGAGGAAAATCCCTCAAGAAATGAAAGAAATAAAGACAAAAATGAGGTTTTGGAAGGATTCATACATAACAATGTGTAAGGAATGACACATGCCACAAATGGGGAAACGTGAGGAGAAGTTATGGCTCGAAGAAACTAAACTGGTTATGTCATTCTGAATTTTAAAATTCGTAATGATGGGGAGTATTGTTTACACCATAAAATTACTTTAAAAAATCAATGGCTAAGATTGAGTCATGTAAAGACCCCTTAAATCCGGTTCGCTACTAACCGAATTCATATTCCATTCACAATAAATTTTGTCATTTTACCTTTTATGATTACTTGGAACTTAATCCTTTATATCCACAAGCATAGTCCAATGCAGCGAAATAATAATAAAATGCTAACTAACCATTCAATTTCATAGTGTAGTCAAAACATAAACATAAAGTAACACCCATCACCATCAAGTGTAGTGGAAAATATCATCATGCACTCTAAACTACACAATGGAATAAACCAACAGTCTCCAAACATCCATATCAAGTAAACTATTAATCTTCATTCTAAGTAGTAAGATAAAGAGGTCATCCAAATGGGCCAACATCAAATCCATCTCATCAAACTAAAAAGTGCCAACAACCAAATAAAATCCTATCTCAATACATCATTGTCTCATACATGAAATACTAAAAAATAGATCTAAATAGGAAATAGAAATGAAGGCGGCCCTCATGTCCCGACAAGATAACTCTAGTACCAAACATACAAGAAGTCATATACTACAAGATGCGACCTGAAATGGTGTTAAAAACATAGGTGAGATATAAATCTCATGAGAAAACATACAAAATGTCCTATACTAAATCAAAGTATGCATGAGTATCACTCAATACTAAATTAGAACATGCGTAACATAAATGAATCGAACCAGCAAGAACAATGAACAATCTCTAATAAGAAGCTAGAAGTAGTAAAGCCAAATCAACAGAAGTCCATAGCTGAAATAAATAATGTGTAACTCATAAGGAAAGTGCAACATGCAATACAAATGTTCACTACAATTTATTCATGTAAATATGCCTTAGGGCCTCTTAAATACGCTACCTTATATCAAAACCGTATACATGCTCATGAAAGTCTAATGTAGCCCACAAACTAACTTAACTCATGAAGGGTTTCTAACAAGACACACCTCTGATCAAATCAAACTAAACCTCGAGTCCATACCAATACTTCAAAATCCATAGGGGAAAACACCGCCCTTGTATACTTACCTAGGGATAGCACCTCCCTCAATTAATTTACACTTGCATGAGAAAACTCCTCCCAATCGATATTCTTATATGGGACATCACCTCCTAACTTTATTCCTATATATGAGGGAAACAACTCCCAACTATCCATGAAATTGGAACAACGCCTCCCAACCAAATCCTCTAATCCAAACTCGTAAATAATAGCTCAGACTCACACCCAGAACCAAATGCTCAGAAATTCTCTTCTAACTTTTCAAAATCAACCATAAGATAAGAGTTTCAAATAAGACATGTAAATGTAATGATGCTAACATGGAGCTCATTGGATTAAGTCTAAGTGAATATAATCAAATAGAAAGCATAATAATAGCATCAATGACTAATTAACATATGAAATACAATAAGTAACAAAGCTTGGAGCCAATTAAATTAAGTAAAGACTACCAACTAACAATGATGATATGAATAGAAATGTCAAGTATGGGGAGATCAAGACAAACATCAAGTATATGAAATAGAAATCATTTTCCCTTTCAAATTCCACAATAATTCAACCTTCTTACATTTAATCATAGAGAGAAACTTAGGATTTCAATGAATTTATGATGGTATCAAAATAGAATGATGAAATCTTAATTAAAATATACTCAAATCGGAGTAGATTTAACCATACACACATAAAATCCAAAATTTTATATTAGCAAGATTTCTACAAAGACATAATGGAAAAAATCACTCCATGGAATAAGTGAAATCACCAAACTTACATAGATTTAGCAAGTAGTGAAAAATTGTCATCTCACTTAAAATGACAACTGAAAATGGAGGAAAATGCAAAAATAAAAAAAAATAAAAAAGTATAGCAATCAACTTGAGAACTCACTAATCCTCTATGGATTTAGTGTTTGGATGAAGGAAACTTACCAAACTTAAAAAACAAAGCAAACAAAATGAAAAGAAACTAAAATCTCATCCAAACTAAAGATCTCAAATGAATAGAAGGCAAGAACTGAAAGGAGTAACACATCAAGTATCAAAACTCACAAAAATCTCATAGATCTAGTAATCAAGTGATGTAAGCTTGTCAAACTTCAAAGACTTAACAATCAAGTGATAGAGAAATCAAAATACCAATCATATTGGAGATTAACCAAGAAGAAAATACTATAAGAACAAAGGAGTAGCACATCATGCATGTAAACTCACTCAAAATCTCATAAACCTAGAAATCAAGTGATGTGAACTTGCTAATCTTCATAGATGTAACAATCAAGTGATAAAGAAACCAAAATACAAATTAAATTGAAGAATAACCATGAAAAAATTGGTAGGAGAATAAAGGAATAACACATCATGTATGAACACTCACCAATCTTGATCTTTTTTCTTTCTCAAGCTCCAAACTCCCCTAAAAATTCCTTCCCTTTACTTCTATCCTCTGTAAAATGGTATAGATCTAGCATAAATTAGATCAAACATGAATTTCTAGAGAGAAAATGAGCTAACCCAACATATTTTCAGAGTTATGAGTGAAACTTACCTAATTGGAGAAGAATCTCCCTCTCTAAGCTCAAGAACTTCCATAATCTCTCAAACCCTTTCCCTCTTGGTTCTAATGAGGCTAAATGACCTAAATAAATTTTATTAAGGTTTAGAAGGTTCTAAGATGAGATCCCACATGTGTGGAGGTCAAATAAGAGAAAGTCATGTTATTTTTGTAATTTTTTCAAATTTTCAAGTGGTAACCGATTACAAGATTTGTAATTGATTAAGCTCGTAATTGATTACGCCCATAATTGATTATAAGATTTTTAACTGATTACGAGCTCTTTGAAAAATTCCCAAGGAACACGCCCCATGATCGTAACCAATTACACCATAATCGATAACACGATTTGTAACCAATTACGCCATGACCCATGTGTAACCTGTCATAACCAGTGTCTGCTGAATTTTGAGCACAGACACCTCATGGGAAAACAACCATAAATTTCTCTATGAAACTCCAAATTACAAACCATTTGAGGCGTTGGAAAGTAGACTATAATACATTTTCAATGGTGTATGGCTTGCACTCTAATTATCTTTGGATTAGTTTAGGTATATCCAAGAAGTTACCCCAATTACGCTCTTAGGGACAACTCTCAAATTCGATAAGTTCAAAGTCGAGCTTGGGTTCTAAACTTCTAACTTGGTCCAAAGGGTTCTTTAACCACTCTATGGTCTGTCTAAACATGTGAAACAATAATTTTACACTTACATGTGTCAAATTACATTTGTACTCTTTAGGTGCAATGCAGGGTGTTACAGACACATTAAAGGAAAAGTAAACATAAACTAAGCCCCCCAAGCCTCATCCCCAATCTTCTCCTTATGTATCACCGGTGTGACTTAATCTGAAAGCTGGTGTTAGTTTGGGTAAGCTTGACGGGCTTACCAAGAAGATATACAAAATTTACGACAAAAAAGAGAAGCCAGAGCAAACACAATAATAGATAAGAATGAATCGTGATAGAGTAAGGATGCCGAATGCATATGAAAGTACAACAAGAGGTCTATACATATATCTTTACTATGATTCAAAATATATCTATGCTTCAAAATATTCATAGGAGTTTTCAAATAAAACCAAAGTGTGCATATGCTATATGCTAACCCATAAGGGTCTCCGTCAAATACCAAAACCGAATACAAGAAATCCATGTAGGGTTTGTAACATAATAAATCCATATACTACCCATGTAAGGTCTCCAAAAAATCCAAATTGAATGCAAATAACCCATGTAGGGTCTCCGACAAAACAAATCCATATATAACCCGTGTAAGGTCACCATCAAATTCAAATAAAATGCAAATAACTCATGTTCGGTCTCCAACAAAATAAATCCATATACAACCTGTGTAGGGTCACTGAAAAATCTAAATCAAATGCGAATAACCTATGTAGGGTCTCCAAAATACAAATCCATATGTGACCTGTGTAAGGTCTCCGATAAATCCAAAACATGTACAAATAACACACGAGTGAGCTACTTACCACAAATTGCCAACTGTTAATTGAACTAAGGGGTCTTTGTTGTTATAAAAACCAACCCACAAAGGGTCTTCATAGTCATAAAGACTAACCCACAAAGGGGTCTCTACAGTTATAACAACAAACCCACAAAGGGTTCTTCACAGTTGTAAAGACCAACGGGCACTGTAGCCGTTTTCACCTATTGATGTGACCCAGTGATTGGGTACCTAAAAGGGGTCATATATACCAATGTTAGATTAAAAAATCCCCTAGGACATCAAGGATTATCCCACATAATTCCCCTAGACCAAGGAAGTCCTCTAAAATTCTCCAAGACAAGGGTGTCATGTCAAATCCACGTGTTCAAAATAATGTATCAAATTCATGCTTATGTAAAGAGGCATAACTACTACATAAGTATGCTACATGAAAGATACCCGTATGTCCAATCTCATAAAGAACCAAAACTAGAGATGTGAATTGTATGTACGAAGCTAAAACCAAAAATGCAAATTAGGATGCTTGGCTCAAATCTAAGCACATATATGAATCTATGGAGTGTAAAACATTTCCATGTCAAATATAATTAACTATAATACAAAGTAGCTTGAATGCTTCAATATTCCTATAAAAAATCCAATGAAAATGGTCTACAAAAAAAAAAAAAAAAATGTAAACATGGATGGAATCAACATGCATAGGCTATCAAAACTTCCAATGGATACGTATCTCAAATATAAACATAGAAACTTCTAAGATTATAGTAGGTGAACCATTATAATTAATACGAATCTTCATGGATTAATAAGGAGCAAAGAGAATCCATCAAATGATCAAAATGAGCAATAGGCATATGTAAAAAAATCCATAGGCATACTATAAAACTTGTAAATCATGGAGAATTAACCATACAATCATAAATCAAAAGTAGAGATCATAATGAAATTCTATACCGATTTATCCTAGAGGGGGTGAATAGGATATCTACAAAAAATTTAATTCCTTTAAGTCCAAAGGTTGTCCAATTGAATTACTTTAATTATTCCCAAACATCTTACAACATAACCAATTATAATTAATCGTAAGAGTGTAGTGCTATAATGTTCAATTGACAATTAATTACAAATAAAAGTGTTCACAAGATGATTGGAAGTGTAAATTTACTTCAATAAACTCAATTTGCAACCTAAGGGTATTTATGTTTCAATTAAGATATAGAAGATGTAAAAACAAATGCAACAAAACATGCAATCTCACAAGACAAGATGATGTATAGTGGTTTCAACATGATGGCCTACATCCACTTTCCAATACCCACAATGGTGTGTGTTGATTTTTATTAACAGTTTTACTATTACAAGAAAATCAACCAAACTTACTACTCGTGCTTCATTGAGAAAGTATCCCCTCCAATGTCTCTAATGGAGGTGTTGCAATGCACCTTGTGTCTTTGGAGAATGCCTCACATCCAGTGTCTCCGGCGGACATCCTCAAGTAGTGGTTGTTGTTGTTGTTTTGGATGTGGTGCTCAACCTCTCGATAGGCAAGTATGACTAGTTGGTTCACACTGGTAATGAGGGCTCTAAGAATTGGTTTTCCAAAGGTGGTGCAAGCTCTCAATGGCTCCTTGAATGTATCAAGGGCCTTTCTACAAGACTTGGTAGGTATTTTCCAAACAAATGCACCCAAATCACTTTCACCTTCCCTCTAAATGAATTTTCTTATGATTTCTCAAGAACACCCTTCAAGGGTTTGATTTCAAAGAATGATTCTATTGTAAATTTCTCAATAATGCATATGAATTAGCATAGAAGGTTTTAAACCCCTCTTCTCGATAGTATAAACCTTATAGAGTCGAGTCCAAGGCCAAGAGTGGGTTCCAACGAACAAAAATAACAGTAAAAAAAAGTTACAACTAGGAAACCTAGGGACTGCAAGTGCCACTTCAAGGATTGAGCGCTCGGTGTGCCCTTGAGCTCTTGTGGTCCGCAGGGACAAATTTTTCAAAAATTGGCATGCTCTAGAATCCACAAGCCAAGCGTTCCTGTGACGACACGAGGGATCACAATACCTAGGTGTTAGCACTTGCCATCCTTTAATTTTTGCCTTTTGAATGTTGAGATCCTTTTTCTTTTGAAGGATCTTTTGGGCTTCTTGATTAAACCCTATTATGTCTTCTGAGTTCTTTCTAGGGCCAAAGAAGGTCTCATGGTTTTGTGAGTACACACACACATAAACTTTTGGTCTTTTGAACCTCATATACCTATTCAAGCTTGGAGTTGATGAGTTAGTTAGTTCTGGCATCCTTCTGTAGTCCTTTGCTAGATTTGAACAAAACTTGCAGCAGTTAGACACTTTCCTTGTCTTGGTGATGGTCTTCACACTTGACACTTTAGACACTTTACATTTTTCATTACATTTTAAGACTTTGGCCTATACAACAAGACTATGAATGAAATTGATAATACATGACTTAACACATAATTGTAAGGAATCGAAGGGAAATCAAAGGTACACCACATGAATTTATCATTCTCATCCCAATGCTATAAGGATCCAACAAAAATACTTCCCATATTAGAGTAGAGATTATCAAAATTTCCAAACAAGGCACCCACATTATGAAACTAAAATCATTTTCCAAAAATTCATAGAGATAGGGAAACAAAACATTCTAATCAAGCTTAAGTCAATGAAACTAGGATCCTACTTAGGGAAATCAACATATCCATGGAGAATAGATGTAAGTTCTTATAATCAAAGATCAAGCCCAACAAAACCAAGATCCTAGGAAAGGAAGAAGTGCATATGATGTATATCCACTTACAAAATACTCATACTCCTTAGTTCCAATGGGATCTTCCTCCAAAACTTATTTTCCTTTCGAAATCGTTCATTTCTCTGAGATTAAATTATAGATCTATAGTTAAAATCCACAAACCTACAAGAATATGTGATGAGAAACTAAAGATAAACCAAGAGGTAAGCTAGATCTAAGATTTTGGGTTTCACCTTGTTCTTTGGAGAAGAAGAGTTCTTCTCTTTTTCTAATTCCCCTAAGATTCTTCCCATTTTCTTACTTTCCTTCTTTCTATATTTTTTTCCTCTAAAATAGGTAAAATAGGGTTTATGGTCATCATTTGTGGGTCTCACATGTGAATGGGAATGAATCACATGCTAGCATTAATCCCGATGACAATTTTGTCCTCTAGTGATCGATCATGCACATGGTGCAGCATGACCTATTGGATTTTTCATTTCTGAGCAACTTTTGTTCGTGATCGATCACCATCTTTGGTAATCAATCATGGCCTTGGTAATCAATAACTAATGCTAGTTTCTAAAATTTTTATCTTTTGGGTCTTGACATTCTAATTCAACTACGCAAAAGGTGTCCAAGCCCATCCTAAATCATGCTTAAGCCTCTAAAGAACTGAGGTGAGCCCTCTTGCTCACATATACAAATGGTTTCATATATAGCCACATGGTGTCTGATCTGAACCCCTAACACTTACCCAAAGTGAATGTGGGGTGTTATAAATTTAGCACAGGTGAAAGTATTGGAGGTGGTGAAGGTTTTAGGAGTGGTGGAGGTGCCGGTGTTGGCAGCGGTTTAGGGCATGAGATAGAAAATACGATTCAAATAAGCAGGGCATTTTTGTTATTTAAAAAAATTAAAATTTTATTTTGTTTTTTCTATAGAGCAACGTGTCACTCAATCTCATGTAATGTGATTGGTGGAAGAGAAGAGTTAGTTGCATGATACAGATGGGTTCCTATTAACTGTAGAATTTGAAATTTAAAGGAAAAAAACTGATAGGTATAGTAGGTGGTGAAATCCTATTGGTAGAATTTCCAATAGATGGTTACCAAAATAGATGGCCAATGATAATTGGTGGAATTTAGGTTCAAAGGAGTGTCAGGTATATGGACACTTACTTGGCCAAGTAGAGGAAGATCATTAGAAGAACTTAAAGAGAAGTTATAAGAATAAGTGTTAGCAACGTTGAAGACATCTGGAAGAACTGAATGACTACTTTGAAGCCTTTAAATAGAGAGGCTCGGGTAGTGGAAAAGAGATCCCTCAATCAACCAATTACTCAACATTCAGTCAAATTACAACTTTCAAACATTAACAATCCTCATTGTTAAGAATCTTTAGTTTATGTAGTTAGTACTCTTAACTTATCCTCGTCTCAAAAGGATATTGTATTAGTTAAGACTCTTTGTAATCATGTTTACTCTTCACCTATTCAAATCTTTCATTCTAACAAAATTGTGGCAACATTATGCGTTGCATGATTGAGTTGTATCCCAAAGTAAATTTCTCTCTTTGAGTACTTTAGTTTTACTTTAATCAATCAATCAAATAGTTTTTCTTCTTAAATATTTTCATTAATAAAGTCCTTATTCTTATAAGTAAAAAGAATCTGTAAATAGAAGAACCCTCATCCTTGAAATCGCCCTGATACAATATTGGTGGTTGCTCGAAGAAAATTCTTATGGTTGCTATGTTTGGATCAGTGCATGGGGTCACAGGAAAAAGGACTAGACATGTACTGATAACACGTCCAAGACTGACATTTCGGTCAACAAGTGTAGAGCTTACAAAATCGAGCAATGGATTTCGTCCCCCTACTTAACTCAATGAACCTGTGACAGAGGTTTGCAACTCCGGCAGCTGCCAAAAAAAGATTCTCCCTTATGACCATCATGATCTTCGAACAGGAACCTACCCCATACCGAAACAGAAACCTATTTTCCTTAAGACCTAAGGAGAGTGTTAAATCACAATCACATTTGTGGCTGTGAAAGACCCGTTTGGACCAACTGTAAGACGATTTTGTCCCTCTCAAAGGTTTGAGGGTAGCACTAATAAGATCACAAAAGCTGTCCCAAAGTAAAAAACAACAAAGGGAAAAAGAAGAAGAAAGAGAAAGAAAACATATATGGTATAAAATTAAGGGTAATTTTGTCATCATAAAGCACAAACTTATCCCTCACTATGGATTCTCCATCCTGACAGTTCAATGCTCCGGCACAAACTTCTATATAACAGAATCCCTTCATTTTTTCCTGCTTCCTGCTAGCCTAAGCGAGCCGAGCTGAATGGAATCTAGTTGAGTTGTGTGGGCTGATATCCTCTGTGCCACCCCCCTTGTGAGCCACTCAATGGACACAAGGGAGAAAATCAATTCACGTTTTGGAGGTGATGTGACATCTCAAAAGC
>JAOXJP010072690.1:0-15246 GCA_025762735.1 Platanus orientalis
CAAAGAGGGTTTCTTCAAGGGATAACCCAAACCACACCTCTTAAGTAGATGTTAGCTAATATGAGCTAAGAGGGAACTAAGAGAGAGTTTCTTGATGAACTTTCCAGCTTGCAGCTTAAGCAATGAAGGAATAAGGTTTCTCACCCTTGGAGGCTCTTTTTGGAAAAACAAATAACACTCTCTTGAATGCTTAAAGATTGTTTAGTCTAATGGAAAATATTTCCTTTTATAGAGGATGAAAAAGGCTAGCAATCCTAGGATTGAAATCTTTTTAAACGGGTAAGAAAAACTACCCATTCATTCAAAACGGAAAAAATGTCAGAATCCCAAAATCCAGATCTGTGACTGATCATGGGTTTATGATCGGTCATGGGTCATTTTCTCATAAACCTCAAAACATGGTCTGGCGGTGTCGAGTGGTGTGGGCCCCACTTTAAGTCATAACCATACAATGATAGATAATGGGCTTTGTGATCGATCACGAGGCTGTTGGGACCCAAGTTGTGATTGGTCATAGAGAAGGGGCCTAGTCTTTAGGTGGACAAAAACTTTAAGTGTGATCAATCATGGGCTTTATGATCGATCACGAGTTTGGATTCCACACTGTGATCGATCATGGGGTTTGTGATCAGTCACACATAGTGAATTTTATATTTACACTGTTGTCTACATCTTGGGGAGGTCTATATACTCTTGGGATTAATTGGGGGCATTCAACCATGTGTATGAATATGCAAAAGGTCATACTACATGATCCCTATGAAGCTACATGCATGCATTTACCTTCTTAGAAGTTTTAGTCCGCTTAAGTCTTGGTCTTTAAGGCTTGACTTGTTGGAGCTTCTTCCATGCCTTTGCCCATGGATTTGACAAATGACGCCTTTGCATCAATAATTTCCTCCTTTGTTAATTTCATGGCAAAAATCATATTCTTGGTCATTGCCATTTGGCACACTTTCTTATTCCCCAAAATTACATCATTAGGCTCAAATGCCTTAACCCCGTATACAACATAAAAGCTTATTTGCCCAACCCCCAAAATACATGTCAATCGCTTCCAATACAAGATACATAAAAAAAAATTGCATTCAAAACTTTGAGTCTCTTAACTTGTTCATCAACATTTGCACACACAAACACATATGAATGTAATATAAAAACATGTAAAAGTGTGCATATGAGTAACATGACATGCCAATACAATATGAATGTGTTCATTTTAATTTTGGTATTGACAAAAATATATATATTAGCAATATTTGAAGTTCCCCCAAAATTGTATGCTCCCCCATAATGCATCCAATCCTCTTGAGTGTTTACCTTTGCAAAGGTAACACTCCTCTCTATACTTTCTCCCCCATAATTATAAAATCCCACATGTTTATACTTCCTCCACAAGTATAAAAATTGTGCTCCCCCATACTCTATGGCAATACTCCCCCATAATCCATAGTTCTCTCCTCACATGGCTAATGCCAAGATGTCCAATGTTTTTCTCCCCCTTTTGCTATGTAATTGGCAAAGTCTAGAAAAAATCCGAAGACCAAGAAAATATAGTAATTGAAGAACAATGCTAGATAGAAATAAAAGTCATTTCATTGATTATAGTTAAGTAATTTCAGCACAGATAGTGAAATGTAAGTCCAAATGAACTATCATCTGAAAGAAAAAAAATGACAAGTGTGGCCTAATAACAAGCACCACAATACAAAACAGGGAAAGCTAATCATCTCCCTTCTCATACTCCAAGCCCTCAAGCTTAACTCTCTCAACATGGCCCTCCTCATCATCAGCTAGATCACATTCCCCTTGATCACCTACGGATTCCTCATCTCCATCCTCACCTCCCTTACCTTGAGTTGTGCCATCCTATTCAGACTCCTTAGTGAACTCCTCAGGAGGATAATCGATCATGCTATCACTGGCCGATTAAGGACCAATGGGTCATCGGGAGTGGAGACTCTGGCTGCCACCAACTTCAAGTTTGTGTTGTTCCTCTTCTAGTTGCAAATAACCCTAGCAAGCTTCTTGAGTACTATGTACAACATGGACATCATTGTAGCTTTGGTAGAGTCCAATGCAGCCTTGGCCGGATTTAGCTTAACCCCCTTCTTCTTCGAGCCAGTGACATCCTCTACGAGGTGCATCCTTTTCAAACTCCCAATAGTGAAGGGAGGATTGAGATGCTTCATAGGAGCTGGCACATGAAAATGCACCTTGTGTGCCACGAGGATCTTAGTGATGAGCACCAAAAAGGGAATACTTCTCATGGAGTGTTTGGCCGTAGCAGTCTTCAGAATCACGTAACAAATGACTACAGGGAGATCGATCTTAGGCCCCTCGATGATGTTGTCTATGAGGTAGGTTATCTAGGGAGTGAGATCATTTTGGTGAGTCGTCAGAATGAGATTGTAGGAGAACACACACCCATAGAACTTGACTAAGGGCTTGCAAAACCTATGAGGGAGCTTTGTTCCCCAACTTACATGTTGGATACACAGGTGGTTAATCATCTCGGTCTTCTTTGTCGGGGTGAGCTTGGTAGGAAATGGTATCCCTTCTGCTTCTCTGGGAATCTGAAGAAGCTTGGCCATGTAGTTGGGATTTACCTAATCGCGCAACCACAGATAGTGGAGTAAAAAGAATTATCTTTGTTGTTCTCTCCAAACACATTAAAGTAGAAAATCCAGACCTCCTCGTCTTGGATGGGTCCTTGGAGATCGAAGTATCGGAGCCACCCATGAGCACACATCTGCTCGTACACCTCTATGGTGGGAAGCACATCTTCCTCTCTACAATGAACTGGAGTTTCAAGAAAATTGTCTCAAAGGATTCCAACACCTTTCGATCACTGAATGGAGAGAGACCATCTTCTTTATGGCCCTTGGTTCTCTTCCTCCTTTGAAAACCTTCCTTCATTGGCTGTTTACCTCTGTCTACAGTAGGAGGTAGTGGAGTTGCTTGAGACGTACCTCCTTTAGATGATTTTAATTCCCTCATTACCAATTTCATCTGAACCATTTTCGTTTGGTGAGAAGAATGAAGGAAAATCTCCAATTTATAACAAATGAGAGGAAAATCAAGCGTCTGAGAGAGAGAAAGAGAGAGAGACGTGTGGAGTGAATGGACCCAGATGTGGGGAGCTTAAACACTTCGTCTCTGGTGAATGAATCAGGAAAAATAAGGGGAAAATACGGTTTTGAGGGCTTTAAAGAGGGTTTAATTTACTTATAATTTTTTGGATGAAACTACCCTTATGATTGATCATGGGGTTCGTGATCGATCATGCTTCATGACAGATCACAAACCCTATGATCAATCACACATGCTTTGTCTCCTCAAATACAACTTATGTGTGATAGGAGTGGGGGCCACTCCTTGGTCAATGTGCTTGGTCACATCCACTAGACCCTAAGCACTTGGATATGAGTTATAAGGACTTATCCCATGGCACACAACCCTCTAACACTCCTCAGATATTCAAACCTCCTTGAGTCAAGGGGTTTTATTAGAATATATGCCAACTGGTCTTCTATATTCACATGATCTAAGGACACCACTTTCTCCTCCACTAATTCCCTAATGAAGTGATGCCTAATGTCTATATGTTTGGTCCTTTAGTGCTGTACTGGGTTATTAGAAATGTCAATTATACTCTTGTTGTCAACAAATAAACTCATTGTTCTTTGTGACAACTCATAACCTCTGAGCATTTGCTTCATCTAAAAAAGTTGAGTACATCCACTGCCAGTTGCAATATACTCAGCTTTTGCAGTTGACAGAGAGATAGAGTTTTATTTCTTGCTATGCCAAGAAACAAGACTATTACCAACATAAAAGCAACCTCCACTCATGCTCTTCCAATCTTCCACATCGTCTACTCAATTCGCATTTGAATACCTTGCAATCTCAATTGTGGTGTCAAATGGATACCATAACCCAAACTCCGTAGTCTCTTTGACATACCAGATAATCTTCTTAGCTGCCTTAAGATGTGACTCTTAAGGAGCAGCTTGGTATCTAGCACATGTACCTACACTGAATGCACTGTCTAGTCTACTCGCAATCAAGTAGAGCAAGCTCTCAATGAAGCTCTTGTAATAAGCAGAATTGACCTTAGCTCCCTCAAGGTCTTTAGTGGTCTTGTCACTTGTGCTAATGGGTGTGCTAGCTAGTTTAGATTCCTACAATCCAAACTTGGAGACTAGGTATTTTGTAAACTTGGTTTGGCTTAAGAAAATCTCATCCTTTGTTTGCTTCATTTGAAGACCTAGAAAGAATCTCAGTTCTCATTCCATACCCATCTCAAATTCTGATTTCATTATTTGGGCAAAACCATGAGACATCTTTTCACTAGTAGACCCAAAAATGATGTCATCTACATAGATTTGAGCAATGAGTATATGACCATTTTGCTTCTTTATGAAGAGTGTTTTGTCCACACTTCCTCGATTAAAATGGTGATCAAGAAAAAACTTTGTGAGTCTTTCATACCAAGCTCTTGGAGCTTGTTTGAGACCATACAAAGCTTTGAGCCAATATACGTAGTTAAGCAAGTGAAGGTCCACAAATCCCTCAAGTTGCTCAATGTATACATACTTCTTCTTGGAGAATTCTATTTAGGAATGCACTCTTGACGTATATGGATATCGGTGTGCCCATTTCGGCTCGTGTTTCAGGTGGCCGGCCCCTCTTGAAAAAGGGTTCGGGCTTTTGCTTGGAGTCGCCACCAACTCTATGTTAACCGATTAAGTTGGATGTTGGTCATTCTTTTTTGGGAAAAGAAGGAAACTAGACTCGAAAGTCTACGGTTTAACTCTTAGTACTAGTCTGAGTCCCTGAGATTAGGGTAAGGTATTTGGTTGCACTTGGGGAAGGTGTTAGGCACCCTAAATACTTGCCTTTTTAGGGCGGTTTCTCCTATTCATATGAATTTTATGTTCATAATCATACTTTGTTAATTGTGAATTTAAGTGTTTAAACCTTTTAAATGTGAGTTGGAGGTTTGCTGAATTTTTCTCAGGCCTAACGCCTGTTTTAGCTCTCAACGCCTGTTTTTCGAACGCCTAAAATTAATTCAAGGTGAAAAACAGGCGTTGGCTTATGAACAGTCCACAAACTGTTCCTGATTTTGACATTTTCTACATACAGGAAACCCCTCAAGGTTTTGGTATTTAGAGGGGTGATTGATCCCTCTAAATGGCTTGTTGTTTGCCTTTTTAGGTTTGGGGTTAACCCTAAAGAAGGGGAGAGAAAACAAAGAAGATTAATTTTTCTGAGTTACGGGCCTAACACCTGTTTTTCACCTCATCGTCTGTTTTTCTATACGCTTGAATTTTAATTTAGGGTGAAAATAGGTGTTGGAAAACCTGACCAAGTAGGCACTTTAGTGTCACTATTTAGGGTGTTTGGGTGGATCCTAGCACTGTGGGTTCCTGAGTTAGGGAAAGAAAAAGTCTTCTAGGGTTACACTGTGCAACCCTTGGGGTCCTAGGCATAGGCCACATGGAGATATGATCTCTCAAAGTGGGCCAAACAGTCATCTGTTACAGGCCTAATGCCTATTTTTTAGTTTGACGCCTATTTGTTCAACACCTGAATTTTAATTCAAGGAAAAAATAGGTGTTGGGTGTTAAACTAGCAGCCAGTTGGGTTTTTGGCCCATCCAAGTGGGGCCCAGAGGGGTGGAGTCTTTCTTGAGTCTTAGGACTAATCTTAGGGCAGACTCATACTTAACTAATTTTGGAAAAAGGTAACTTTTAAGATCCAAGCCTGATGACTGAAAACCCTCCCAACGCCTGAATTTTTGTCCAATGCCTATTTATTGAAAAAAAGGTGTTGGGAGAAAATAAGGGCCCACAGAGGTGCTGATGCATAGCGATGGTTCACAGGATGTCAGAATAGCTTTAGAACAGGTTTAGGGAAAATCAGGGCTCTTTGGGGTGGGTCCCAGATCTCAATGCCTTAATTTATCTCTGATGCCTATTTGTCCAACACTTGTTTTTTAATTCATTAAAAAATAGGTGTTAGTTACTAAGAGAAAATCTAGCAATTGGATTTCTCGATTTTGGAGCCTAGGGTTTTGCAAAAATTCTAAAATTAAGCATGCTCATAGCAGGTATACAGAGGAACAACATATAAAAAATTTACTTCAAGATCATACATAGATAATTCACAATAAATTTAGCAAATATTTCCCAAAACTAGGTCTCAAAAGACCTGATTTTTTGGGTATGTTTAGGAGGCCTTCCGCAGCTCTAAAAATCATGAAATTAAATACAGAACACCTTACATATGTCTATTATAACATAGTAAAAATTGGGTTCAAGCAGCCTTCTACAAAATTCAAACGAAAATGGACATCGAAATAGGTTAAAAACAAGAGCAAAGTAGAGGCTGTTGAGCCTCTACTACGTACCCGAATTAAAGCAGTGCTCTAGCATAGATTGGACAGCATAACAATGATCAAATGATGATATTTGAAGTATAGAACATGAAGGGGAGCTGGGTTTAGGCTTACCTTGCCAAGGGTTAGGGGGAATTGATCTTTTTCTCTTTTTCTTCCTCTTTTTCTCCTTAGGGTTAAGGTTTTTTGTTGCCAACCCTATTCACCACGAATTTGGGACTATTTATAGCTTCAAATTCATGAGATCAATGGTTGGATGAAGGTATAAGGGTTACTAGATGGAGGGCTATGATTGATTTTGTCCTAGACTAGGTGGAGGGCTAGGATTTAATCTCAATGTGGGGTTGAGATTGATTTGAAGGGGGAGACATGGATGGGTGAGGTGGCTCTATTAAGGGTGTGATTGGGAGTATGCTACTTCAATGGACGGTGTGATGGGGGGTGTGCTATTGAGGGTGGATGGGAGTGGCTATGGACTTGACATGGGATATGCTTTTCGGAAAAATCCCATTAGTTGCAAACCTAAAGGGGGGGATCAAATATGCTTGATAGGTGGTTGTAGGGGGTTCACTAGGGATTTGAAATTCGTCTAGGGGATCCTAGGGTGGAGGATGAGAGAGAGAATCAAAAGATTCCAATTCAAGGGCCACCATTAATGGGCTAAAGATGAGAACGCATTTAATGCAAAATCTCATCTTTAGCTCATTTGAAATAATATTTGGTTTCTGATTTTTTCAAACCTTCTTGCTGCCGTCACTCCGTGTGAGCTCCCGAGCTCGGAAGTTAGCTCAATCAGTGTTAAGTTTAGAAGTCACAGATGCTCCAGTCATCCTAGTCCAGTCAGAACCAAATTACGAAAAGGGTAAGGGGGTAAAATCAGGGTTTTTTAGCCAAAAAAGCTCTCAGATGTAAATTGGAAGGGAATGATGGTCAAATTGATATGAGGTGGCCTAGGGATAGATGCTCCCAGGTCCTTGTGATTCGTAGCTTCTCACTATGCGAGATTATAGTACCCAAGCAAGAAATTAGGTCAAAAACCATTTTTTGAGCGGTTTGACAAAATTGTATAAGGGATGCTGCTGGTTCTTCTATAAAATGTTGCCTCGGGTCGTATCTGGGAGATTCAAAGTTTATGGAGTCTCGGAGCTATAGAAGTTGACAAATTGGCTGTTGGATTCCTGGGTAGCTATTGAGAGGTTTTTGAAGCAGAGTCTCTTGAACAAATTAGGTTTTTGTAGCTGCTTGAAGTTGGGTGAAGTTGAATATCCAAATATTTTTTGAATCAGGGGTTCGTGAAATGCTTTATCGATGATAGGGATGAAATTGAGAAAATGGCTCTGACTTTACCTCATTTTGAGTCTAGGAAAACTTTTAAGGGCATTTTGCGTACCAAATACATACAAAATGCATTTTTTCTGGGTTTGGGTAGAAATGACTATTTGGGCCATGGATTTTCTACAAATTAGAATGGATTTGATAGTCTCGCGGCTCTGAATTTACTATAGTGTGGCCACTGACTCTGAATTTCTGATTTCATGTGCGCTCCCGGGAGTCGATTGAGCACCTGATTTTTAGACCTGATTTGCCAGGCTTTTTGAAGTTTTTGAGGGAATCTTAGTAGATAAATTTTACGAAAGTCTTAGCTCCTTAAACAGCTTTTTGAAGGCCTCATGATTTTAAAGAAATGGACACCAATTGATCTCGATTTGGAGGTCTGTAGAATATTCTGGATCCATAAGAGCATAAAGTGAAAAAATAGCCTTTTGCCATTTTGGAGAAGATTTAAGATTTCACAAAGGTTTGAGACTTCAAAACTCTCTTCTCAGACCTGGAGATTTGTAGCTAAGTCCGAGGCTAAGATATGACGACTGACATTTCTAGATTCGGAGATCGGATAAGTTTCTGAAAGCTTTAGCAAGTGTCATTTCTTGGTCAGGGTTATCATAGATTAAGAAATTGGTTGTTGCCATTCTTAAGCAGTGTCTGCACTGTGATGAGTCCCTTAAAGAAAGACTCAAGGGAAAAATGTGAAAATGTGAATTCTTTACCTGTGATGCTTCATGATAAGAAGACTTTTGTAGGTTAAGAAATTTGGTGATCTGGGTGACAGATAGTGAGTATTGAGCTTTTGAAGGTAGAAGGGCAAAATGATAATTTTCCATCTGTGATGCTTTACTAGAGAAAGGCTTATAGGAGGTGGAAAACTTACTGATGACTTGAGTGGATTCTAAAATGTGGACCCTTAAAGTCCCAATGGTGCTTTTGAGTAAGTTTAGGATTTGCCCTGAAATGGTGCTTTTTGGGCTGTAATAAGGTACTTTGACTAATACATTTACAACTAGAAGATCTGGAAAGACTTCCTTGGGAATGCCTAACCTTCTAGAGTCCAGGCTTGCTCTTCCTAAGCCATAGGTGCTTAGAGTCTTGATGCCTAAATGTTGTTATGCTGTCCTTATGCTATCACATGACCCGAGTCAAAATTTAGGTACTGACAACGTCCATTTGATATAGCTTGAATTTCAAATAGCATGATATGAATAAGAGGATCTTAATGGACTCCAACCTCGTAATAGAGGTAAATGTCTCCTCAAAATCAATGCATATATCTAGGCATACCCCTTTGCAACTAGCTTGGCCTTATTCCTTGTTAATGTACCACGTTCGTCATGTTTGTTCTTGAAGATCCATTTGGTACCAATGACATTCTTGTCAATAGGCCTTTTTGTGAAAAACCACACATCATTTCTTTGGAATTGATTTAGTTCCTATTTTATATCTATGATCCAATCCAAATCATTTAGAACCTCTTTAAAATGCTTTGGCTCTATTTTGGAAGTGAAACAAATGTGACAAAAAGATATTTTCTATGTCTCCTTGTCTTCACTCCAATGCTTGGATCACCAATGATGTCTCTTCATGACAGTCTTTTGATGAGCCTTTTGTCATTTGGTTGAAGTTAAATTTCTTCGACTTCTTCCTCGAAACTTGATTGAGAAGAGCGTTCTTCTTGATCTCCTTGGGATTTTTCAATCTACACTTGAGATGAGCTCTCATTCTCATGGTCAGACAACATTCTTACCAAGTTTCCTTGCTCATATGTTGCCTCAAAGTCATCTACCATCACATTGATTGACCCCTCCATTGAGTGAGTCCTAATGTTGTAGACACGGTAGGTTCTATTGGTTGTGGAGTATCCTAAGAGCATGACCTCATCACTATTCTCATCAAACTTACCTAAATGTTCTCTGTCTCGAAGAACATAGCCAGTGCTACCAAATATCTTAGAGTAATTGACAGTTGGCTTTTTGTCACTCCATAGTTCATAAGGGGTTTTGGATGTACCTGGTCTAAGGTAGATTCAGTTAGATACATAGCATGCAGTGCTAATTGCCTCAACCCAAAACCTCTTAGCTTTGTTTTTGTTTGAAAGCATTATTATAAACATGTTTCACTCCTAACTCTTCACACTAATTTGAGAATTTGTGATTCTCAAAATCTCTTTCATGGTCACTTTGGATTCTTTTATCGTTAGATCTTTCTCAACTTGAATCTGTTTGCAAATGTTTAGGAATTCATTGAGCGCTTTAGATTTCTCTATTAGAAATGTTATCTAAGTTTGTCTAGAGAAATCATCAACCATGACTATGAAGTTCTTCTTCCCTCCTAGACTCTTCATTTTAGTTGGATTGGCTAAGTCCATGTGAAGAAGTTTTAGGGGTCTAGTAGTCCCAATTGATGTAACTTTCTTGTGTGAGACTCTAGTTTGCTTCCCCATTTGACACCCTTTACATATTAGATTGTCAACCTTACTTAGCTTGAGAATGTCCTTGCCTATCCCTCTCTTACCAAGTCTTATAAAATCCCTAAGGTTGAGATGCCCCAATCTTTAATGCCATACATTGGTCTCATCTTTTTGGGTCAAAAGACAAGTGTCCCCTTGTTGGGAATATGAATCAATGACATAGCAATTGTCACTTGTCCTTACTCTTTTGGCTATGATCTTGTATTCTTTGTGATCCTTGATCACATATCTATCTTTGCCGAATTGCACTTTATAGCCTTTGTTACATATTTGACAAATACTAATCAAATTATGCCTAAGGCCTTACACATATAGAGCCTTGGTGAGTTGTGAAATCTCGGGGGCTACAATTGTTCTCACACTAAGGATTTTGATGATATTTCCATCACCAAAGGTGACATATCCACCTCGACCTTCCACAAGTTTGGTGAAAAGCTCTCTCTCACCGAACATATGCCCACTATCAAGGTATCACCTTGATAAGCTTCTAGCTCTTTGTGTAGTGTGGATGACTAAACACTTTGAGTCATCATTCCTTACCCAAACTCTCTTAACCTTGGGAGGTTGAGAGGCTTACCGTTTGACATTTCCTTCTTTCTTTGAAGGTTTCTATTTTTTATATTTTGAAATAGTTTTTCCTCTTGACATTCTTCCCATTTGGTGTTTTCTTTGTTTACATTCTTTGGGACTTAATGTCATTTGCCATTTTTTTACAATCAACCTTAATATGCCCTTTTAAACCACACTAGTAGTAGTAGAATGTTGGCCTTCTTGGTGAATGGGACTGTGTTGTCTTCCTTCTAGATTGTTCATTGTAGAACAATTGAATGCATCTTCTAAGATTCCTAAATTAATTAGGTTGCACCATAGTCTTCCTAGAAGCAAAGACATTCCCTTGAACTCTTCCATAAGTGGAAGCCTTATGTGTTTGATATTTATTCCATGCATCCTTGACATAAAAATAAGGCTTGCTCATTCCTTGAGCTCCTCTAGAGGAAGATGTTTAGTTGGTTTGAGGTTTACTCCCAACCACTTGTGCATAGGATCTTGATAGAGGTTGCTTGGATGTCTCCCAATCTATACATTGTCTCATAGGTGCTTTACCTTTGAATGAGGTAGATGTCTTCTTTTCAACCTTATTTCTCCTTTTGAAAGGTCTTTGAGGAACCACATTTTCCTTTCCCTTAAAGGAAGGTTATGAAGGTGGTTGAGTAGATCCCTTGGCTTTTACAAAGCCATTTTTGGGCTTTTGAGTTGAGGTAGAGGCAATGGCCTTGGAATAGCCAAGTCTGGTCATATCCCCTTGTTCTTTACCCATTTTGAGTATCTTCTCAAACTTCCTATTTCCTTGGGTAAGCATAGAGATGTTCTTCCTCTTATCTTCTTCAACATCGTTGATTTGCTTGAGGTAATCAAAGGAATTCCTTGTGATTTGAATACAAGACAACCCATTTAGTGTTTTGACTTAGTCTTCCAACTCTTAGAAGAGTGAGTCATCACTAAGAGTCATCACTATGAGACTCATCCTTATCTTCCTCAAGATTTTTGAGCTTCTCCTTAAGCTCAAGAACCTTAGTGGACAATTTTTTATTGTCCTCAAGGAGTCTCCTCTTCTTATGATTCCTATTATTTTTTTCTAACCCTATAAATAGCCTAAAGTCACTGATCTTTTTTTCTGTTCTACTATTTTTAGGTTCATATTTTCTTTCTCTCATACGAGTAAGCAGCTTTCTTTGTAAAGGTCCTTCTCATTTTCACTTTCTGAAAAAGACTATTGTCTAAGAGAGGAGATTGTATTTTTCAAGGGATTTTGACTTTTCAATCAATTCAATGATTTTCCTCTTGAGTTGTTTGTTTTTCTTTCCTAACTCAACACTTTGCACAAAGAGGTCATCAAATGCATCTTGTGCATCATAAGTTTCATCTTCTTCGTATTATCTCTCATCTTCACTTGAGTCACTAGACTCCAAAAGTGATTTTATGGGAGTACCAAAGTCCATAAAATTCTTGATCTCTTGTGTGGGAGCTTCCTCACTACTTTGTAATTCGTGTTCCGAAGTCTCAGACTCATCATCCCATGTGGCCACTATGACCTTGTCCTTTAACTTATACTTGTTTTTCTTATTGTCACAATCTTTGGCAATGTGAGAATCCCCAGGTTTTTTAACAAAACCTGTTGTGGGGAAAACGACTGGTACTTTCTCTAAAAAAATTGGAATTGGGCACTGTTTGTTGTGTTGGAAAGAAGACTTGACAAACTTTCTAACAAGGTATGTATCATACTCTAATTCACTTGGTATTGGTATCAGTGAGCCTGGGAAGTTACCTCAATTACATAGTTGGAAAAAATTCAGAACTTAAATAGTTTTAGGTTTAACATGGGTTCTATATTTCTAAATTGGTCCAATTGGTTCCTAAGTCACTCTAAAGTCTTTATAAGTACGTGAAAGGAAAATTTTACCCTTATGGAGGTGAAATTACAATTTAACCCCTTAAAGTACAACACGGGGTGTTACACGACTTACAAATAGGTAGGTGCACTCAAGGACACAAAGTGGACATGGACACGGGGGGACATGAGTGTGGCCAACAAACAGGCAGGTGCATATGGGGACACAAAAGATACAGGACATAGCGGAACACACGTGAGGCAAGCAAGCAGGAGGGGTGCTACAGCCCTATGTGTGCGCGCGTGGGCACTACAGCCTTGCGTGTGCCGTGCATATGCATGCCGTATACATGCTATGTGGGCCATTTTTTCCTTAGGTGTTTGATGGGTTTTTTACCCATCAAACGAACTCCTTTTGGCCCAAATTTTGGGAATCTGTAGTCCTCTAGACCCCCGTTTCTAAGTCACACACCAAATGTTCGACAAAATGCCAGAGAGAGGAATCTGACTCTAAATGGAGTTCGAATTTTATCACATTTTATATGTGATATTTATTGGTATTAAAGAGTGTAAATATATAAAAATTAATTATCAAATTATTAATTTGGAGCAAAAATTGAATACCCTATTATAATTGCAACGTGATGTTTCCTAGTCAAACTAGGAGTTGGAATCCAATCTTATTGGTTTCTAAATTTTTCCAAATTCTTATCTAAGAAAATTATGAACTGTAAATATTATCCCCAATAATCCTTAAAGCTTTACAAGTTGGATTTGAGAGTTGTATTTCACATTGGAATCACATACAAAGGATAATCATCCAAATCCATGTCCAACTTGAACTCCTTTATAGGATTGTTAGGGGGAGCACAACCTAGCCTCTTGGAAGTGCCCAATTTTTTTTTAAAGTTATCATAAACATACAGAAACATCAATGAAAATTGATAAGAATCATCCAAACATGAAGACAAAGCCAATTTTTTCTCCTAAGATGTTTTTGGATTGCATCAAACAACTTCAAATCTTCTTCTTCTCCTTTCTTTGAGCTATGTTTCAACTTTCTCCATATTTTCAGAACTTAGAACTATTCTAAACTATTTTAAAATATTATAATTTGAAAAAGAAACCTCAAGAAACCAATCAGTCATCCTAGGTTGCTTGAGGGGAGTACATATCATATAGAAGAGAGATGAGAGGGAGAAAAGAGAATGATCATATCATGACCATTCAATCATTAAATATGATATTTTATAATAAAAAAAATTTCTACTCATTCACATGAATCCAACAAAACAAATAATGAATTAATTCGATTTAAATTAAGCCAATAATTGTCGTTTTAATTAAACCTACCCTAGATTTGCACTGGGCAATGGTACTTTTTAAATTTCGAGATAAGCTACCATTAAAAAATGATTTCTAGAACTTGGATTTTTGTAATAATCATGTCTATCATATATTCAAAGAGGATAAAATATAAAAAAAATAAAAAAATAAACCTTAGATCTCATATGGGGGGCTCTAATACCAATTGTTATTTCGATTATTTAAAAAACTTAAATTTTTGATTAATTTTCATAAAAATATAGATCATGAATATTATTTCTCTTATGATAATCATATGAAATCCTAGGATTTAATCAAGGAAGATTAAGAAGAATACATCAATGGTTAAACTAGATACAAGACAATGATCCGATTCAGTCTCCAAAGCATCAACACATGCTTTAGAATTTTCTACGCTTCTCCCAACCTCAGAAAAGTTATAGGACCCATTATAAATATGAACACCTCTTTTTATAGAGTATTTGAGAAGCCAAAGTAACCTTAAGGGGTGTTGGATCCTTATCCTAATGTTGTGGGGCCCAATATCCTTAATTAAGTTAAATTGCATTAAGAGCACTTTATCTTTTATTAATTATAAATTGACACACCAATAATTACAATAATCCATGTTATATATTGCAACTGAACTCTCAAATATAAGAAAATAATAATGACACCCTTTCTCACAAATATTTCACAAATATGTCCTTTCACTATATAATATTCCTTAATGATCTTCAAGATGATTAAATAACCATTGTCTAACCCCTATGGTCATTAGAACATTATCATTCGAAACTTAATGAATCAATTAGACATTTAAAAAAAAACTATAAAATCACTTTTAAAATTAAATATATTTATTATAATATAATTTTGAAAACATTTGACAAACACTTTATCAAGATCCATTGGTGCTAAATTTACATGCTTAATTAAATCACATATTTCTTAAACTGAGTATTCTCTCATTTAAGGGTAATGGATTTCTTGTTTTGCATTTGGATCCTCTCAAGTATCACGTAGTCTATCCGAACTACCCATGAAATAGCCTCCAATTAGGCATCACTGGTTGGTAGCTTAAAATAACGAACATGACAACTTAGAGAAATACAAACCCCTCAGGTCTATGGACGAGTTTGTAAATATGAACAATACTTATCTTGACAGTAATGTTTTACCAAGTGTGTTCATAATGGATCCCTTTAATGCATATGCAACCTTAGAATCTCACTCTAGTGACTAAGATTACATCACTCCATCATATGTCAACTCTCCACATATTCCAATGGGTCAGACATCCATCTATGTTACCTGAGGACT
>JAOXJP010072711.1:0-15246 GCA_025762735.1 Platanus orientalis
GTGCCGACAAGTGATTTTTACTTTTTTTTTTGGGGGGGGGGGGTTTGCATTTCACTTGTCGGCGCTGATGTGCCTGCCAGGGGCAGGGAGGAACATTTGTTAAGAGGAGTGGATACAATCCACTCAATTTTCTCTGGTTTTCTCGTGTATCAAACAAAAGTCAGACGGTTTATTGCATTTTTTGAATATGGAATATGCATTTTATTTCATCACCTGGATAGAATATCCTTTCCTTTTTTCTTTTCCGCCTCTTTACTGTCTCGTTTGTCAGAAATACTTTTCCATGAACACAATGGAGTATAACTCATCTGATTGTATATATATTTTGGGTTCAACTCAAAATTGCCCAACGGAATGATTTGTAAGGATCGTGTTGTGGTTGGTGTCCTATCAAGCTGTCAACTGGTAGATTAGATTTCAAATGTATATAAATACTCTTTGATTTCTATTTTGTTAAGAGGTTAATAAGACCAACGCTGCTCTGTTCTAAACACTTCCCCTTGCCCAATCTAACAGTGTCTTCCATGCATATTTTCAGACATGAATCCTGAAGAAATTCGAAAAAAGCTATGATTAATTCAACCCAACTGAGTTCAATCAAATGAACACTTGCAATCCCTATCAGATGTTGCAAAATCGTATCTTGATTCCCCATTTATAGAGAGGAAGTCGAATCAACAGCTAGATGCCTAGGAAAATTAATTTTTTTGGGGCTGATGAATTCTAAGCCAGATTCTTCTGAGAATATTGGGGGACTAATGGATCTGAGGTTATTAGTTTTAATCTCGAATTTCTCAATCATCCTTCCAACCTCTAAAACATAACATAAACTCTGTCGCTCTCATCCCAAAAATCACAAATCCAGAAAACTTAGCTTTTTCCTATCGATCTACATAAATGTTCACTATAAAATCATCTCAAAATCCTAGTAGCAAATAGAAAACAATTAGCAATGAAATTATCTCCCAATGCTCTCCTTAACGATCACTAAATCTTTATAGCTCATGAATTCTGAGATTCTTAAAATCCGGTAAATTTAACCAACTAAATTTAGCTGACTACCAAAAAAAAAACCCAACTTAACTTAGCCCTAAAACTAGACATGAGTAAAGCTTTTTATAGAATACAATGAAAATTCATAATAAAAATAACAAAAAAGTTTGGTTTTGGCAAAAATTGGAGAGAATGGATTTGGTTCAACATTTTCTATATATCTAACAAAATTTTCATTAATAGTTTTTCAAAAAATCAGATAATCCCCTTTGAGGCAAGGAGAGCCTATCTCTCCCTTTCTTTTCCTCCTCTCTGCAAAAGGTCTTCCCTCTTCCATTAATTTTGTAGGATTCAATAAGTAAATCATAGGTATTAAAATAAAAAGTAATATCCCCTCCATTTCCCATTTCCTCTTTACTTATCATACATATTTTTCAAAGTTTCCATCAACCAGTGAAATGGGAGGTTTCTTGCATCAAACTTTTTAAATCTTTATACTTCCAAACAAAGAATTCTTAGATGGTATAATAAGAGCAAATAACTCTTAGCTTGGAAAAAGACATTTCCAAAGGTAATTAAAAACTCCTAAAAAGGGTTGTGTTGGAAAGTTGGAAATGGAGAGAAAATTAGAATATAGAAAGACCATTGGATCCCTAATAGCCTAGACTTCAAGCTCTCCTCCCCCAAGCTCAAGAAACCTCCCATTTCTAAGGTTGAAGAAATAAAAAATTTAAATTCAATAGAATGGAATCTATTGTTATCCTTGTTTTTGTTTTTTCCTCCAAAGTAGAAATCAATGAAATAAAAAAATTCCTTCAAGCTCTATCTCAAATCAAGATAAGCTCATCTAAATTGCAAATAAGAAAGGGATGTTCTAAGTCAAGTTAACCTACCACAAAATGGTTTTCCCTCAATCTCAAACCCAAACTTCAACTTCCATGTATTGGAAAAAAAAAACTATAAGGCTTTACTATCCCACCTAAATTGAATATGCCCTTATTAGGCTAGACACTTTAGAAATTGCACATTCTGGAGGTCTCAGGGATTGAAGACAAGCTCAAATATAAAATTGGAACTCAAGGATCGGTCCAAATATTCATCTGATTCCCATTGCCAATCTCCCAATGATAACCTTTTTGTAAAAGACATCTTCCTTGGAGATTTCTTTTGTAGCCCCGCGAACCCAGGGTTGCATTTTGGCCTGCATAAATGAAGTTTTTGGGAAGTAAATTGATTTCATCAATCTGGCCCATAAGGTCTTGGGTTAGGTGAGGAGCTTCCACCCTTGTTTTGCCAACAATGCCAGGTTTACTAGATGTAGATCACAAATGCTCGTATCATCCTGCACCTTACTCTTTCGTAACTATTTCCATTGGACCCAATGAATTTTACGCTCATAGCTCATCTGGCCCCTCCAAAACCCTTTTTGTCTTCTACCAATCAAAGAACATAGCCCTTTTGGGATTAAAAAACAGGCCATGGCATAACTACGAATGGATACAAGTATTGATTTTAACAAGATTTCTTTCCCAACAATAGATAGTAAGTTTGCCTTCCACCCTTGGATCCTACTAGCAATTCAGTCATCTAGGAAACCAAAGAGTGCTAGTTTCCCTTTTCTAATCGATGATGGTAATCCCAAGTATTTTTTTGCAATGTGTAACTTCTTTAATTTCCATCAGGGAGCTAACATGAGCATGGATATCTGGAGGGGATTGTTTGTAGAAGATAATCTCTGATTTAGATAAGTTTGGGAGTTGGCCATATTGATTGAAATTGCAAGAGGAGGGATATAATCAATGAAACTGCTCTAGGAGTGGCTTGACTGAATAAGTAACAATCATCAGCGAACAATAAGTATGAGATTGATGGACTGTTTTAGTGAATTTGTATACTTAAGAGACCCCTACTTGCTTCCGTAGATGTAATCAGATCAAATAGGCTTTCTATATAAAGAATGAATAGATATGGGAAAAAGGGTTACCTTGTCTCAGACCCTGCTGAGCACCAAATCTACGGCATGGACTGCCATTTAGAATAATGTGGAAGGATACTAAAGAAATATACTACCAAATCCAATGATACCATTTCACCAAAGCCCATTTTCTATGTAGTTTTCATTAAAAAAAAGACCATTCCACCCGATCCTAGGCCTTACTCATGTATAGCTTAATGGCCACAAGATGCTTTTTTGAAATATTTCTTTTCATGTGATGTAAGAACTCATGCGTGAGTATGATGTTTTCTGAGATGTTCCTACTAGACAGGAAAGCACTTGGTTCGCAGAGATAAGGTTGGGCAATACCTGCTTGCTAGAACCTTAACCAAGATCTTAGAACCTTAACCAAGATCTTATATAAGACATTACAGAGACTGATTGGATGGAAGTGGTCAACTTGACATGGGTTGGGGCATTTGGGGATCAAGACCATATATGTACGGTTAATCTCTGCTATATTGATCATACCCACAAAGAATCCTTGAGCAATTTCAATAACATCTTTCCCTATGCAATCTCAGTATTTTTGAAAAAAACCATGCTTGGAAACCTTCTGCACCTGGGGTTTTCAGGGAGCCCATATCAAAGATGACTGTTTTAATTTCCTTAGGGGAAATCCCTTAATTAAGAGCCTCTCTGTTACTAGTTGACAATCGCCTCATATTTGGACCAAGTAACTCTGTTAACATAGGTGGGGAGGAGGTTGAGCAAACTAGAAACGTTAACATAGAATTGATGGAATGTTTTAGTTATTGCCTCTCGGGATTCAATCCAACACCCTTGAAGATTTTTTTATTCTAGGGATTCTATTCATATGTCTTTGTCCCAAAATTGATTGGTGAAAAAAATTTGTGTTTTGATTTTCACTTTTGAGCCCACATAATTTCCTCTTAGTGAAGGGTTTGATCAAGCTCAGAATTGGCTTGCTGAATGAAAGAATGATGTACATTGTCATGCCGTAGGGACCATAAGTAGGCAAGTCGCTTTTGAGAGATTTAATTTGAAATGGAACTTTTCCAAATATGGATTTATTCCATTGGATCGGATTTGGAACAAGGTGTTGGAGTTGACGGATTAGGTATATCAGCCCTTGTTGATCTAGTTTTGTTTCATTTAGAGTGAATTAAAGACTTAAAACTCTGGGTGGATGGTCTACATCCATTCAAAATGAAAGGGGTGAGGCTTAAATCGCGAGATGACCATAGTTTTGAGGATAATTGGGATATGGTCTGACCCCATAATGGGGATGTGTTGGACTTGTACGAAAGGAAACACTTCTCGCCATCGGGTCTGCTATGTCTGCAACGCCCCCCCTCTGCGATGCACAAGGGCCGAGGCAGAGGGGGGAATCAATTCACTTTTGGAGTTGTCACTTCACCCCTAAAAAGTGAATTGATTCCCCCCCATCTGTCTCGGCTCCCGAGCGTTGCAGAGGGGATGGCGCAGAGGATACTCTCCCCATCGCCATTGAGGGTTACAAGCTGCCCTATGCAATCTTCCTTGACTTAGATTCCTAGATCACTGTCTGTTGAACCACGTAAAGTGTGGTCCCTTAAACCCCAGACCAACCAAGTTACTTCTATCCAACATGTATCGGCCCAACTGGAGCTAACAGGTCACCCACCTAACTTATCATGGACTGTCCGTAAACAATTCTAGTCTTTCACACAGTAGGGGTTTGTTATCTACTGGCAAGTTGTAAATAAATTGGTTCTATGCATTCTCCCTCCAGACAACTCTCGGCTTCCCAAAGACAAAGAGACACCACCATGGTGGTTTACCATCATTTGGCTTGATCATGAATTTCTCTAATAAAGAAAGACTCGGAGATCCGAGATGTTCTCCAAGCCTCCTTTCAGGGTTTGAATAAAATATAGGTTGTGTTTTTAAACCCCACCGCCCCAAACAAAAGAAAAAAACACGAAAGTTAGACATTTTATAAAATTTAGAGAAAAAGAAAAAACGTTAGTAGAGGTGCAAGAATGTCTATACCTACAATCATGCCAGGCAGACATTTTTGTGTTAAATAACAGGCCTGAAATCCTCTACGCCACGTGTGTGGGGCCATCCTTCTATCTGGCCTACTAAATGTAGTAAAGTTATTATTATTTTTGGTAAAAAAAAAAAAAAATTCCTCTATTCCACAAATAATCGGCTTTAAAGCTGCAAATCCAAGCGAAGGTTAGGGTTTCTTGCAGCTGGCATCAGTTTATTCTTTTCCATCTTTAAAAGCAAAAGCAGATCAGTAGTATTTAGCTGGCTTGATAAATAAGAGAAGGTATGCTTCTTTTCTTTTCTTTCCTTTTCCGTCAGGAATCAAACCTCCCTTTTTCCGTCTCTAACTTCAATTTAATCGTTTTAATTTTTTAAAAAAAGAATTTAATGTTGAGATCTTTTCCTCGGATCTGTTTATGTAAACCGTTTGATTCTCACCAATCTGTGACAAATGATGAGTGATAAAAGGATGTTGATGAAGAATTAGGATACAAAATCTCTTATCAATCCATCTAAATTTAGCTTAACGGGTAGTTGATCTTTCCTCATTTCGCTAGATTTTGCCATAGTTAGTTTTGGATGATGAATGTTCTTGATCTGAATTTGGGTGTAGGAGCGGAGGGAGATACAAATGAGATTTTGACGAGAAGAATTACTTTGCAAAAGGATTAATTTGACCTTTTCCACTTATACTAGATATAGATATAGTGATGGATTCATCGGAAGGTGAGTGTTCTGCCACTATACCTGCCAAGGAAAAGGAAGAAATCCCAGAAAATACGGAGACCACGACGCGTTTCGATGAATTTAATGGGTCTTGTTTCACTGAGATTGGGGATCTGGGATCTGGAGAACATGTGGAGGTTAAAACCTCTACCGAAACAAATGGGAATGAAATCGGGCTGGAGAAGCTGGTTGAGACACCTTCGAAGACAAATGAGTCTCCATCTGCAGTTTCCGGAGGGACAACTCCAACGACAAAAGGGTACGGGTTGAAGAAATGGAGGAGGATAAGAAGAGGTTTTACCAAGGAAGGAGGAAACAGTGTAGATTTCAATAGGATTTTGAAGAGGGGGCTGACCAATGCAGCTGAACCTACGAGACCTCCTCGAGAACTGTCTGTTGAGATCAAGCAGAAGAGTGAGGGATCGGTTGCATCTGCAAATTCATCCGCAAAAAGCCCGAGTGCTCCCAGTGTTTCCGCTGTTAAAAGTTTGACTTCAGAATCAAGATTGGCAGCGGGGTCTGCATTTCCTTTATGTTCAGATTCTGAAAACAGTGAGGACCGGAGTAGCAAGTCCTCTACCGCTGCCAGTGCCCCCAAATTGAGATATGATGCACCTTCCCCGGTAATGGGATCCACACGGGAAAAGGGCAAGGTGAAGAATCCTAGTGGGAAGAATTCTGGTAATGCAGTTCAAAGGGGTCATCATGGAACAGGTAGGATCGAAACTAGTAAGAAGCTTAGGGGAGAAAAGATTAAAGTCGAGACAGAGAACTCATATTCCAGTGTGGAATCTGACTCTAGAAGCTCCTATTTTGTCTTTGCACAGATGGAAAATCTTTTTGGGATTAGTAACGGTGGGCAGAACCAAAAATCCTCAAATTATAATGGACAGAATGGCAAAGGAGCTCATATAAGTGAGCTGCAGTCTAGCAAGGAAGTTCAAACCGAATGCTTCAACGAAAACGGAGGAGAAGTTGAAGGTGTTTTACAAGATGATGTGGCTGCTGATGTCTCATGGGAGGTGAAGGAAGAAGAAGGTGATAACCATCGGCTCACAGAAGATGGGGATCCTTTGGCTGAGTCAATCCTTTCACTTCAGGCCGTGCAGGAAACACTTGAAAGAGGCGCGTGTCTTACATTCCTTGTCACTGCACTTTTTTTTTTTTTTTATCTTCCCCTCCTTCATTTTCCCCTTTTTATAACTGCGGATCTAAATCCATACATATTTTTATTATGTTTATTGTTAGTTGTTGCTCTGCATTTATGACCAACCCTTTGCTGCTTTCATACCATAGTTTCCTTTTTGTATGAATATTATCCATGTGTCGATAACAGTCTTCTTTTAGTATTAGTGTTTTTCTTTGAATTTGATGTTTCTGTTGAAATTTCTCTCAAGTATTATATGTAATGCTACATTTACCACTAATACTTAGAATCATGGAAATTTAATATTTTCTGAAGGAAAAAAGTCAAGTTGCGGTTAGTGACATACCAGTTGTGTTTGCTTTAGCTAAATTTTGTTGTTCTCTATTTACAGGGCTGATATTTCTTTCCTGTCTCATTTCTTTGCCTGTAATGTTTGTTAGATTATGTTACTTGCTTTACTAATTTTTTAAAGAATTTTGGTAATTCATCTTATCTTATTTTAATTTGTTTTTGATTGAGGGGAACAAAATTTATGAAACAGAAAGAAACTCTCGTAAAATCCACTTACATTTAATTAGTGCTGATGATGCATGGATATTTATGTGGTATCGTTTTTAAGAGAGAGGAGTGTATCCGCTCCTCTTATCTTATGCTCCTCTCTGCACCCTGTCAGGGGGAGGGCACATCAGCGCCGACAAGTGAAATGCACCCCCACAAAAAGTGAAAATCACTTGTCGGTGCTGATGTGCCTGCCCTCTGACAGGGGGCAGAGAGGAGCATAAGATAAGAGGAGCGGATACAATCCACTCTACTTAAGGGTTGACAGGAACAGCGGATACTAGGCGGTTTCTGATAAATTTCATTCCAAGAAAATTTACATAATTTTTTTTCTTTACCCACAAAAAAATAAAAAATAAAAACATTTATATAACATAAGATGGGCCCACTTGTGGGTCCTGCTTCCTCGGCCTGATCACAATACTTCACACTCGAACTACGTATTTCTTCGCAGAAAATATCACAATGGGGCACCTCACTACGTGCTTTGCTCCTTCATCCCTCCAGCTCAAAGACCCAACCCACATATCCCTCCTCGTTTTTCTCTTCCCTTCCATTCTTATAACCATTTTAAAACTCAATCTCTCTCCCATCCCACTAAATCTCAGCACCTTTGGTTCCACTTCAATCCTATAATATCCTCCAAGACCCACCACCTTTGCTTTATACACCCCTGATCCCTCACTCACCTTCTTCAACCTCCTAACCAACACTACCTCCCCAAGCCCAACCTCCTCTACCTCTGCAACTATGGCCGGATAATTCAACTGTTGATCGCCGTTTTCCGGACAAATCACGCGCTTTCCGGTTATAATTTCTATCTGTCCCTCGGTGTAATTCAATCCACACAGAAAATTCACGTAGTCCTCATAACCCAAATCATAAACTAGCCCGGGATCCATGGCTCTTTCAGGCTCTAAATGCCCGGTTCCCATATCAAAAGGACTAGCAGCTTTGCCGGAAAATTCATCGGATATTAGGTTTTTTGACAAGGATGATGAAATTGACCCGTTTTTATGGTGGTAACGTTTATGTGTAGAGGCTGTAGTCATCAAAGCAGACTTGATTTCACTCGGGTTCCAATCCGGGTGCACCGATTTTATCAATGCAGCCACACCCGAAACATGTGGACAAGCCATTGATGTCCCGGACATCACATTAAACTCCGACTGTCTAGGGTCGGATACCGATTCCGAGGGTCCAATCGCATCTGGCCATGCTCCTAATATGTTGACACCCGGAGCTATGAGGTCCGGTTTTAGAATTCCGGGTACGGCCAAATTGGGTCCTCTAGATGAAAATGATGCTACAATTGGTGCAGGTTTTGCATGCATCCGGATCGTTCCATAAGATAGAATTACAGCCGTTGGATTTTCATCGGACATGATATAGGCCTGAATTGACTTTGCCTCAGAAATACCGATCGTGATCGCCGGGATGACATGGGGCTCCGCAATTACCCCTTTCGGGTCGAGATCACCGTGTGAGATTATCATAGCTACCGCTCCCGCATATTTTAGCGATTCGCCAAGTGATATTCTGGACACGTGTCCATCCGTCATGCAAAGCACGATTCTCCCTTCTACAGTATTTGGAGGGAATTTAAATGTAGAAGATGCTATTTTCCCTGCAAAGTAAAGGGAGTGAGCGTTTCGGGTTGATTCGTGTCGGGGTGCCAACGTTACGGATATACCCGATACGTTTTTTCCGTTACCGAGCAACATAACGGCCGGAAAATCTCGGTCGATAGTTCCCGCACCGACGGTTATAACCCACGGAGGTGCATTTGTGATGCTCGCCCCATAGGGACCTTCGTTGCCAGCCGATGCAGCGACAAAGACACCAGAATTGGACGCCCGAAACGACACGATAGATAATAGATCAAGAAAAAACGGCATCCGAGACGATCCTAACGAAACCGAAATGACATCTACACCATCCGCTACGGCACTCTCGAACGCCGCACAAACGTCCGATAGCAAACATCCCGCAGACCAACACACCTTATAAACCGCAATTCTTGATTTTGGCGCCATTCCTCTCGAAGTCCCACCGGCGAATCCATTAAAACCGGCGCCGGCGACCAGAGATCCGGCGGCGATGGAGGCGACGTGCGTACCGTGACCGTCAGAATCTCTCGGGGATAGGTATTCCTTGATCGATTGTTTTGAACTATTCGATGCAATAAACGAGACTCCGTATCCGCCGGTGAAGAATCTTGCTCCGATGAGTTTCCGGTTACAGTTTGATATATCAAACTCGTCTCCCTCTTCGCATTCGCCTTTCCAACGAGTCGGGACGGGTCCGAGATCGCCGTCGGCGAAACTCTCCTTTTCAGGCCAGATTCCGGTATCGATGATTCCGATTATAGTATCGGATCCGTTATGAGATAATCTCAAGGATTCGGAGTTGGATCGATCGAGACCGAGAAAAGCAGGAGATCGAGTGGTGTGGAGACGTAAGACGGAATCAGGAAACACAGCGAGGACTCCGTGATATTTCTGGATTCGATTGGCTTCGTGAGAGGTTAGGGTGGCGGAGAATCCATGGATGAGTGTTTTGTAGACATGAATGAAAGTCGAAGTAGTATTTGCAGAAGAAAGGAGAGAAGCGTACCAGTGATGGAGAGCAACAAAAGGTGAAGGTTTGGAATATTGATTGAGAAGGACAATGAAGGTACTAGTTACAGAGAAGTCTGTAATGGAGCTCTGGGTGATCTGTAACGAAGTGAAGACGAGGAAGTAAGTGACTACAGAGAAGGAGAGCTGGCGAGGCATTTTTCTTGGTTTCTGTGTTTGCACTTTGCAGTGTTGTAGAGATATCATCTTCTTCTATATATGTTTTTTATTTATTAGGGTTTTGTGTTATGTTTTAGTGGGGGGAGGGAGGTGTTGATCAATTTTCTTTGCAGACAAGTTGTTCCGTATTTACAGATTCATTGAACTTGAAAGGGACCGTTGGAAGGGCTGCCCACCCTTTGAATGGACGACGATGGCACACCCACCTGCAGGTAAAGAAGGCGTTTTTATTTGATTTAGGGCAGATCATCTGCGACGAGAACTACAGGCAGACGGGGAAAAGTTCGGACTGTGGTTGTTTTACAGAAAAATAATTGTCTGTTTTGACACAGACCTGTTTAGGCCTCTCATTAATTAACACATTAATGTATTTTGAATTTAGTGTCTCCTTTTGACCACTTTTTTTTTTCTTTTTCTTTTTCTTTTTTAAAACTGAACACTTGTTTGGACGATTTTACCCACAATACAACACGGATCAGTTTATACTTTATAATTCACTATAGAGTATAGACACTACATTCATCAGTTATTACAGATGAGGTACGGGATTGTCAAAAAATTGCCCCACATTTTAGAAGCATTATCCTCTGTGCCCCCTGGTACAAAGGACATGACACCCAGACTTTGGGTGAATAGGATTTTCCTTTGGCTAATTTTGAGGACAGGGTTCACATTGAATCTTTTCATTCATCTTCAACATGAATGTTGGCTTTAAGCTGAACCATGTAAATTATTATACGCTTTGTAGGTTGCAGTGTTTTTTACTTCTATTTATATTGCCGTTCATTCCAAAGCCCTCAGCTGAGGCAGGATTTGGTAAGACAACTTTAGAGAGTGGTTAAAGTTGGGGTTAAAAACGTCCCAAAAAGTGATGAGATAAAAAATAAGTGTTGAAAAAGAAACATCAACTTTAAAAGCTTTAATCAATGGCACATTTATAGAGGTCCAAGTCAACCCTGACAATATCGTCAAGGGAAATGTGTTATATCTGAAATCCTCCACGTCCACCTTTATGTCATATATCATGGAAGGAGTTGGCAGGTAAAGTCCCTTAGCCTCAAATCCTACGCCACCCCTCTTGTAAGCGGGTTCACATCACCTGCAACGACCCTTTTTGTGAGATGAGACACATCGTGGGTATCATTTCATTTTTTGGAACTGTCACATCATTCCCAAAAAGTGAAATGATACTTTCCCTCTGTCTTGTGTCACGACGTCTCACAAAGAGGGTCGACGCAGATGATATTCCCCCTTGTAAGCACTCAATGGCCACACAAAAGGGTTTATTGTCACATTACCTCCAAAAAGTGAATTGATTTCCTCCCCTTGTGTGGCCATTGAGTGGCTTACAAGGGCGGTGGGGTAAAGGATATCAGCCCTAAATGGATAGGGGAACTAATCAAATAGTTCGATCAACCTGTTGATCAAGGTATGATTTCAGCTATAGATAAAATCCTCTAAAACTCTAAATCTTTCTACCGTCCAAACAGTCATATCTCAGGACCTAAGTACTAGTCCATTGATGCATTGGCTGTCAATGAATAACAAATAGGAACCATATCACCATATCCTCTGTTGTATCATTGGTACTCTGTTCCACATATTCTACCGACACAGGGGAGTGGGGCCATACATTTTTTGCATTGGCCCCACTGTCCTACTCCGTAAATAAAAGCAAAAGTAAATTACATTGACACTAAAATAAGAAGTTTACATACAAACTAATAAGAATTTACAATATCGAAATAAGAAAATTTCAGGTGTAGAACATTTGCTCTACGCCCACATGTTCCCAGACACTATGGCTGAGATGTGTATAAGGAAGGTTAGAACCACTTAATCCAAAAAAATAAAAAAGAAGTTAAAACCATAAAAATGGTTTTCAGAAAAAAGAAAAAGAAAAATCATGTACCAACCTTTATATCGGGAACATGAGAGAGTAGACAATTTGGGAGTAAAACATTTACTCCCTTAAAAATCAAAATAGATGCTCTATCCAAGATCCCTTGTCCAGTACACCAGGGAAGTCATATGGAATTAAATGGGCGAAAGTAAGATGAAATTTCAAATTCCCCACCCATTTATTGTATATGACGTCCCTTGTATCTTGGACAACATCCTGAACAGGACATTTGCTTCCAATTGGTTTGTAGCCTCAGAATGTGAGACAAATGATAGAAGACAGAAGAAACTTGATGCAAACGGGTTGACAAGGTGAAAAACAAGTAGAGTGGACGTAATTATTACAGGCTTTATAAATATCACAACAGCGAAGTAGCAAGGGCCTTCGCCAACCCAACTATACACAACTACTTTGCCTAGCATGGTATGCTACTCACTTATCCTTCCTCTGGAAGCTTTTATCTAGTCTTCCTTCAAAAGTTTAGATTTCTTTCCCCCATAAAGGTTTAGTTTTCTTTCGATCTCTCTTGTTGACTAGATCATGTGATCAATTTAACTCCTGATTTCTCCGACAGATTTGTTGTGACTATAGCTTATCAACCAATGTGCTCAACAAACTAATTTTTATATTTTCGATTATTCAACTGTTGGTGCTCATTTTCATCAATGAAAGATTTGTAGCATAATTCTTTCTTTCTGTCTGCACTAAGTTATTAGCAATAAATTCCTGTGTAACTATTTTTTTTTATTTTTATTATTGTGGCAAAAAGAACTCATTGAAGGACAAGCAATCCCTTTCCAAATCACCTGATCTGCTTAATAATAATAGCTGACCAAATGACCAATGGAACATTTTTCCTCGTTGTCTTTGTTTAACTCAGCATCGGGGATCAGTGGGGGAGCCACATAAGGGCAAGGGAGGGACAACTATCCCCCTCAAATCTTGTAGGTTTATGATGAATTATAAGCCGACATGTGTTGTGTTGGGGGTCAAATCAAAAAAAGAAATTGTTCAAATGACAAAGTAGGTGACAAAAAATAGATACTATATTAAAAAATACATCATTTGTCAATCGATGGCACACTTACAGGGTTTGTATCAACACATATAGTCATTTTTCTTCTTCCTAGCTTAAATGTTTGTTTACTTTTAATGATATAAATAAAATATATATTTTTCTTTCTTCTAAACCGAGACCCAATTTTTTAGTTACAATATCTTCTTTTCCTTTTATTTGTTTTTTTTTAATCATTTTTTATTATTTTTTAAGAATGATTGCCTGTGTTGATATTTTGTCAATGACCATGGAGGAGATGAAATGTAGAAAAAATGGCCGAGAATTTAAAATTTCTTCAAATCCACCCAAATTCATATCCGTTTTCTTCTATGTGCCGTCCTACAGTTTTGAACACTAAAATCCTAGATAGAACATTTGCTTCATTCTTTTGATTAACAGAAGTCTAGTTACTTCCCTTGTCTAAAACAAAAATGCATGCAACCTAAATCCAATGCACAATTTATCAAGTCAGACACGAAAAAAAATTAAAGAACAAAGAGAATCAGAGATCCAAGTGTGACTTTGATAAAGGATTGGAATGATGATCAATCTTATGAACAATTATGAAAAAAAAAAAACATTATTGTTAAATTTGAATACGAGAAAAGAAAGAAATAGAAGATCTAAAATGAGATTTTCAAATAAAAACTATTGATTACAAAGTAATGAACAAAGGTTCACATCATCTCCAGTCTGAATGGATGGGGTAACACACTAGTTTGTGCGAAGAAGTGACACTATTTGACAAATGGTATATTAATAAATATACAAGCACATATTTATTGTGCATTTATAGTAATACCTACCTATAACCCATATATTTTACCAATACAATTTTGAATCATCTTCGGTCTAAATGAACATATATCACACCACTACCAATTGGTGCATGAAATGTGGCTTAACAAAGGTGTTTAAGTTAATATATATGATTCAAAGGAGGGTATTGCGGTAAAAACATAGTAAATAAGTAGTATTTATCACAAAGTACCTTTTGTCAGGCGTTGGTCACATATTGAGCAGAGACTAGAGTGGTATCTGTCCAGTCAAACTGGACATGATGTGAACTCGGTCAATACACCCTTCATCATGCATCATGTCACCCATTGATTGGTAATAGCATGATATGTACTAATTGGTATTGGTATGACATCAATTCTTTTATATTGGAGATGATTCAAAACAATGGAAGAGGGTGGATCCTTTTGTGTTAGATGCAGAAGTAAGCATGACAATTCATGTTGGTGGATTGGATATTGTATTTAGGGTATATGATTATATGGGTTAATCCGAACAAGATCCATTTATTAATTATGTTAAGTTTAGGGTATACGTGGGAGACGATTAGATGATTGATAGTTTAATCACCTATATCGAAAAAAATGTTTTTAATAGCATCGATAATGAGACTTTCAGAACATGAGGCATCGTTGTGAACAACTATCACTATAATTGTATATAAATTTTTAGTAGACAATTATTATATTTAAACAAATGGTGCCAATTATAAATGACTTTTTTAATTAAAATTATTTCTTTGAATAAATGATATACATTTTAGTATATATATATATATATATATATATTTTAACTAAAATTTTTTTCTTGCCCCCGTACCAGAAAATCTTAGCTCCGCCTAGGATCCTAAAGAGTGTTTGAAATTCGTGCAACTTGGCACTTGAAAACCCATTCAACCGATTTTTATTAACAACAGGTTAAGTGAATGAACCAACCTTGCACCCCAAAGGCAGTAGGTTTTGTATTAGTCTTCTAGATTTGGATCAAGTTCATATTTAATTAAGGAAGAAAATGTTATATGACGACAAAGTGTCACTAGTGTTTGTAAGGGTTGAAAAAAATGTTTAGGTGTAAAAAAAGAGACACCAAATTCAAAAACACATCATGTGTCAATCAATGACACACCTACATAGGCCTGTGTTAACACAGACAATCATTCACCTTTATTAAAAGTATGTTGATTGCAAATAGCCCATATCCCGGTTTCTCTCTTGGGGGGGGGGGGGGGGGGGGGGGGGGGGGGGGGGGGGGGGGGGGGGGGGGGGGGGGGGG